>BDUI01000893.1:76304-89763 GCA_002335545.1 Apodemus speciosus
AGTGTAGGGGAATACCAGAACAAGGAAGTGGGAAGGGGTGGATGGAGAAACAGGGGGAGGGAAAAGGACATATGGGACATTTGGGGGGCAGGGAACCAGGAAAATGGAAATGAAATGTAAATAAAGAATATATCCAATAAAAAATAAAACAAAAACAAAAAGTAAAAATAAAGAAAAAATAATATAAAAAATAACAGGAAGCATCAATCACTATTCCTTAATATCTCTTAACATCAATGGATTGATTTCCCGTAAAAAGATACCGAACAACAGACTGGATATGTAAATAGGACCCAGCATTCTGCTGTATACAGGAAACACACCTCAGGCTCAAAGACAGACAATATCTCAGAGTAAAAGGCTGGTAAACAATTTTCCATGCAAATAGTCCCAAGAAAAAAGATGGAGTAGCCATTCTAATATTGAATAAAATCAAATTTCAACAAAAAGGATAAGGAAAGGCAATTCATACTCATCCAAGGAAAAATATTCCAAGAAGAACTGTCAATTCTGAACATCTCTGCTCCAAATGCAAGGGAGTCTACATTCATAAAGGGAACTTTACTAAAGCTAAAAGCATACACTGCACCTTACACAATAATGGTGGGAGACTTCAACATACCACTGTCCTCAGTGAAACTAACAGAAATTATGGACCAAATGGATTTAACAGATATCTATAGAACATTTCATCCTAAAAAAAAAAATATACCTTCTTCTCAGCACCTCACAGTCCCTTCTCTAAAGCTGACTATGTAATTGGTCATAAGACAGACCTCAACAGATACAAGGAGATTGAAATAATCCCATGTATCCTATCAGATCACCACAGACTAAGGCTGGTCTTCAATAGCAACAAAAACAACAGAAAGCCCACAAGCATATGGAAGCTGAACAATGCCCTACTTGATAACTTGGTCAAGGAAGAAATGAAGAAATACTTTTTAGAATTTAATGAAAATGAAGGCACAACATACCCAATCTTAGGGGACACAATGAAAGCAGTGCTAAGAGGAAAACTCATAGCTCTAAATGCCTTGAAAAAGAAACTGGAAAAAGCATAAATTAGCAGCTTGACACCACATCTGAAAACTCTAGAACAAAAAGAATCAAATACACCCAAGAGGAATAGAAGACAGGAAATCATCAAACTCAGGGCTGAAATCAACCAAATAGGAACACAAAGAACTATACAAAGAATCAACCAAACCAGGAGCTGGTTCTTTGCAAGAATCAACAAGATAGATAAACCTTTAGCCAGACTAACCAGAGGGCACAGAGATAGTATCCAAATTAACAAAATCAGAAACGAAAAGGGAGATATAACAATAAAAACTGAGGAAATTAAAAACAAAACTCATCAGATCCTACTACAAAAGCTTTTATTCAACACAACTGGAAAATCTGGATGAAATGGACAATTTTCTATACAGATACCAAATACCTAGATTAAAACAGAAAGGGTCAGATAAAGCATCTAAAACAGTCCTATAACCACTAAAAAAAAAAAAAAAAWARAAGCAGTTATTTAAAGTCTTCCAACATCAACAGCAACAAAATAAAAAGCCCAGGACCAGATAGTTTTAGTCTATTAGACCTCCAAAGAAGACCTAATACCAATATTCTTCAAACTATTACACAAAATAGAAACAGAAGGAACACTACACAATTCATTCTATGAAGCCACAGTTACACTGTGTATTCTCTCTTCGAGTTGGAATGGTTTTTGCCTATTCAGGAACCTGTCACAATTTCCTTTCATAGAGGACTTCATAAAAGATTTTTTTCTACTTCTATCATGTTTAATGTTCCAAAAGATTTTAAAAGTTGGTTGAGTGCATAGTACTTTTTGTTTCAGAAGACATCATGTATATTTAAGAGTCATTTGACTACTATAAATTATTTTGATGACTTAAAATGTCAATAATAAGTTATATATTTTAAAATAAAATTTATTAGTTTAATAAAAAAAAGAAAATAGAAAACTGGAAAGAAAATAATTAGCAATAAAAGAATGGATCAGAACTGGTGATGTGGTTCAGTGGGGAAAATAATTGCTGTGCAAGTATGAGGATCTGACTTCAGATCCTCACTTAAAAGTTGGGCATAGTGGTATTTCTGTAACTTCAGAGGTAGAGAGGTAGAGACGGGTGTGTGTGTGTGTGTGTGTGTGTGTGTGTGTGTGTGTGTGTGTGTGGAATCTTGAGAACTAAGTAACTAGTCACTCTAACTGAATTGTTGAGTTTAAGAATCATTGATAGATCCTGCCTCAAAAAACGGTGGAGAACAATAGAGAAAGCCAGCCAATATCAATCTCTTGTCTCCACACATGTGCATATACATCTATAACTTTATGCACATGTGTTCATACCCATACTAAGAAGGATATCACACCCACATACATGTGTGTGCATGTACACACGTGCCTACCCCCCACACCCCCACACTTGTTTGAAGGGAGACCCTGAAGAATTAGTTACTTCCTATATAGAAATTAAGTAAAGCTGTAGTGTAGTGGTTAAATATAGACCCTGCAACCAGTTTTTTGAGTTTGAATTCATTCTTGCTTGCTTATCCACTAACTGTGTAAATGCAGATTTCTTAATTTCCTCATCATTAAAATGAGTTTAATACTGAACCGCCTCACGGACTTGCTAGAAGAATTAAATAAATTAGTGTTTATATAATTGCATATCACAAATCAACTGCATTTAAGTGGTCTTAAAACCACATACATAATTATATAGAAACAAAATATCATACATCAAATGCTAAGAGGTATTAATTCTATAAAGTGCAACTGTGGATTTTCAGTACTCTAAAATTATTTAATATATAACATTTATATGTATATTATGTATAATGTTTCAATGGAAATACATTTGTTTGTATTTATATACAAATATATACATTTCCATAGAAACATATAGCAATAGAGATATTAAAAATTATCAAAAATAATTAGAGGAAAACAGGTGCTTGCCAATTCAGTATTCATTGTTATACTAATAGAATGTTCCAGTAAAACTTTACATAAACTAAAGCTATCTTTCTTTGTAGTAATTACAAAACATGTAAATTTTACCAATAATATAAAAATAATGCAATTGATTACAAAATCCAAGGAACAAATTATGAAAACTTGTAAATAAAAGGGAACAGTAAAAAAAGAATGATAAAAGAGAAGTAAAAATATTCAGGGTGAGAGAACAACTTGAGATGAAAGTATTTAGTGAGTTTTGTTAAGAAATTTAGCTGGGCATTGTGTCAAATGTCTGTAACTCCAGAACTTGAGAGACTGAGGCAAAAGGATGGTGAGTTTGAGGTCAGTTTCAGGTACACAGTGAGACTTTGTCTCATAAGAACAAAAGCTAGGAATTTAGCTCAGTGATACAATGATTGCTTACCATAAACAATGCCCTGAATTTGTGTCTAACACAGAAAACAATTATACTCTCAATAACATATATTGTGGGATGATATTATTTTATAATGATCACCTTTATGGAGTGAGTTGTGACTATGGGATATTCAAAATATTGTTTAAGTCAGTACTAGAGAACATATTGCAGGAAACAATTGTGTTTTAGCTGATGACTAGAAAAAATGATTTAACTGGGCCTCGTGTTCCAGGACGAAATAAGAGTTCAGGATGCCTCTAGTGTACTTGACAGAGATTACTGTTAATTCAACACTGCCCAATGTTTATCTACTAAGATACACTGAAGAGGTTAAGTAGGGAACAATGAAAGGGACTTACTGGAAAGGAAGTGCTGGGATGCTGGGCCAAAGTCCCTGTGGGCTTCATGCAGCTGCCTGACACGGTCCTCCACAGCCACCTGGGAGGAAGAGAAGAGAAATGTTTTCTCATCATCTTTAATGAGGAACAATTAAAACACTGTTTCCTTTATGGTAAGATGTTTTGGGTCTCTAAGGCTAAGAAAAGAAAAGCAACACTTCATAAGTCTGTCTTTAATAATTCCTAACTCGAAATGTTCTCCAACATTCATTTTTAACAAACCAAGGTCAAACACAAAGAAGTTGCTCTATTTTGACAGTTTTAAAATGATACTTTTTATAACTCCCTCCATTGGAAATTACAAATAAAGTACACAATCTAATTTATTTTACAAAATGCTGGGGAAATTGTCACAAGGTATTATACTGAGTACTGATAGGGCCTTGGGAATACATATTTGGCGCTGGGTCATAGTTGATTGTTTTTGATACTAATGATTCTTGTTAAATGCATTTTAGTAACTTAGTAGTAGTTATCAAGTTATACTTAATTCTTAACAATAGACAATCAGAAGTTGATGCTAATTATTAGTGAAGCATTAGTGCCACACATCTGATATTTTAGCACTCTAGGTGCTGAAGCAGAAAAGTTGTGACTTAAACCTATCTGGTGTGTGACCAGTCCCACCTCAACAAAAGAAAACAAAGCATAATGAAACAAAAATACGGAAAAAATTAAGATAGCAAAGGATGAGTTGGGGAGATAGTTCAGTCAGTAAGGCACTGAGTCTCAAGAAAAAAGACCCGAGTTTGACAATTTCTAGAACCTATGTCAATGGTTCTCAACCTTCCTAATTTTGTGACCCTTTAATAAAGTTCCTCATGTTGTGGTGACCCCCCCAACCAAAAAATTATTTTTTTGCTACTTCATCATTGTCATTTTGCTACTGTGATGACTCACAATGTAAATATCTGATATGTGACTCCTGTAAAAGGGTCATTTGTCCATCAAAGGGGTCGAAAACCACAGGTTGACAACCACTGACCTAGGTAAAAGTACTGGCTATGGTGGCACATGTTTATAATGCTAGTGCAGGGGAGAAGACAGGAAGGTCTCTAGGACCTTCTAGCCAGTCAGTGTAGCCTAATTGTTTTTTCTAGGCCAATGAGAAACCTTCAGAAAAGGTTGTGATCCTGAAGTTGACACGAGGTTGCTTCAGATTCTCACAGGAATATATACATATATGTAAATGCACATATACCTATACACATACACATAAACACACACCCATGTAAACATATACATATATACACACATTAAGAAGTAGAGGCAAGGCTTAAATTTGTGGTAAGGCAGGTTGGGAAATGAGCTGAAAGAAAATTTCAGGGTTCAGTTTTTGGTGCGTTTAGAAAAGATAACATACCCCAGGCAGCATGATATGAATTATCATTCTTTTTTCCTATTAGGTTTTTCTATAATACATTTACACAGTGTCCTGTTCAAGCTTATTGAATTCCATTCTTGGTAGGGAAAGGGGGAGACCTTTTGGAAGGTATGAAATGATAAACTTCCTCATCTGGCATTTCACCAACTCACTATTAGTCATGGCCCCAGGCATCCTCTTCATGACTCTGGATCTTAGTTTAGTTGTCAACAGACCATGCTAAACAAGGAAATGTTCAGAGCTTGCCCAAAGGCACCAGAATTTAGTTTCTTGTGCTGTAGAGAATAGTCCAGAAACAAAGCAGTTCTAAGTTTCATCAAGAAGTCTAAACTAATATTAACCCCAACTTCCCAGTATCAATGAAATATATAATATAGATCTCAATGAAATATCTCGTGTAGACCTAGGATGTTTTTTTTAAACTCTTTCTTTTACCTTGTCTATCTTGGGACAGGCTTCCCTAAGCAGGGTTTAAAACAGTGCAGGATTTCCCTTACTATTATACACAGGGAGGCACTAGAAAAATCAGATTTGTCTGCCTGGATTTAGAACTTTGCTTTGCAAGTCACACTCTTGTCTGCTAAATCCACCAAACTACCAGCTGTCCTCCAATGTTCTATATATCTAAAGGGGTTTTATACTGTCACTGTTTTCCCCCAGAACATTTTAACCACCTTCTCTCCCACTGCTAGGATGCTAGGGTTTATATGTTTAATTTTCTATCCTAGGTGAGAATTAATTGCTTCCTCAGCATGCTCATAGCACATGGTTTATACATGGGGCACTTATATAGTACCATCCAGTAATTATAAGGAAATGAGTGTCTCCTGAAATAGAACCTGAAGCACTTGGTGGTCAGGGCTCCTCTTTGCATGTGTCTGTCTCCACTCCCCCCTTTACATGGCTCTCTGAACCCTGTACAGAGTATTTGATAGCAAAGATTTGTTTAATGACTATTTGATAAAATAAATAGAGAGAGAGAGGTTGAGAGAAAGAGGTTGAGAGAGAGAGAGAAAGAAAGAAAAAGAGAGAGGTTGAGAGTGAGCAGCAAGAGACAGCAGAAAAGACAAAAAACAATGATTACATAGCTGTGGTAGTCAATTTTATGTGTAAACTTTACCAAAACATTATTTCTGAATGTATCTATGAGGGCACTTTTAAAATTATTGTTAAAAAATAAAATTGGAATTGGAAAAAAGACCTGGAATTGGAATTTTTGATTTAAGCAAATTAGATTGCCTTCCTCAAGGTGGGTTGGCTTTATGCAAATCAACTGAAGGCCTGACACAGGATTTCTTTTTTACTGTCCTGCTCACCTACTTCAGCATGGGCATTGATCCGTGAGATGGAACTAAGATTTACTCTTTTGCCTTTGGACTTGGATAGGCTTGCTATGACCAACTGTTCTGGGTCCCCAGCATGCTAACACAAGATCATGAAACTTCTTAGCTTCCATAGATATGATCTAAGACCTTCTAAGCAATTTATCTATTCCCCCCCTCTCTCTGTACCTATCATCTACCTACATACCATCTATCATCTACATCCCCCTGCCCCCACTGAGGTGCTAGAGGGTCCAGATTAGTACATTGTCTCTAAAATTTTCCTATTATGGTTAATAAATGGAGAGGAAGGAAGAATAATGAACAGGGTATCATATACAACACAAAATGGCCAACATTTGTTAAATGCTACGTATGTAGCAATATGAATTGAAATTCATCCTTCACAATGACTGGATAACAAGTAATATTACTCTGCAATTTTATTAATGTATAAACCGAAGCATGACAAGCTAAAAAAAAGAACTTGCTTGGGCCAGGTAGGCTGATGCATACCGATAATCCTTTCACTCAAAAAGCTGAGGGAGAAGAATTGCAAGCGCATAGCCAACCTAGACTACATAAAAAGTATAAAGCTAGCCTAGGCTACAGAKCCAGAACCCATCAAAGCAAAACAAACAAAAGACTCACCAAACAAATTGCTATTGAAGCTTAATACGAGGGTGAATTAGCAGTGAGAATATTAATCAAACTTGTTCTGTCTGGCTGTTGCACTTCATAGCCTTGTGGAAGATTAAACTAGAATATGATAAACATTTGGTAAGTAGCTAGCTTTTAAATTTCTTTTTTGATGTTAGGGGTACCATGCCTTGGATTGTGTCCAGTGCCTTAAACATGCTATGGAAGTTCATTATCATTGAGATATATCACAGCCTATAAAGTCTTCATGTTTCAATCAATTACTTTATAAAGAACAAATCAAGGATGTACATCTATAAATGCTTAGTCATTAATTCATTTTGTGATCCAATATGAGGTCTCATTCTTTAAAAACATGATACCATAAGCTGACAGAGAAAAGCTATGAAAGAACACATATAAATATATGCTAGAAGTATATAATTATTTTAAATTTTTGATCGTATCATTTTATGAACAAATAAATTAGGAGATTAATGTAAAAGTTAGGAAATAGAAAGAATATTGAACAATGATCAGAGATCCTTTTTCATACCAAATGTAGGGGATTACCAGGACAGAGAAGTGGGAGGGCGTTGATCGGGGGAATGGGCGGAGGGAAGAGGGCTTATGGAACATAATGGGGAGGGGGGAACCAGGAAAGGGGAAATCATATGGAATGTAAACAAAGAATGTAGAAAATAAAAGAAAAAGAAATCCTCAATAGAAACTGGGCATGGATTATGAGTGTATGGTAGGCCAAGTCCCTTAGTAACAATTATGGTCACATTTTAGGGACCACGTAGCTATAATACCTGAGTTAAGAGTCAATTACAGTTCCTTAATTGTTAAAGGCTATGACTAAATATTGCCATATAAGGAGAACAAAAATGGTAATTTCTAGTCTGCACCCAGTATTGTCAAGAAGTGAAAGTAAGAGCAAAGTGAATTTTTCTCCCTATGACTCAAACTTAATGAAAACACAAAGGAGTCCCAAATTAAAAATGTATCTTTTACTGAAATGAAATATTCACAAAATAGTTTTAAAATAACTAAGAATTCAGCATAAACATTTTTAATTTACAATTGTCATAGGAGAAAGGTTCTGTGTAGACTGACTGCAAATTGACTAAAGAAATGATTATGAGAAAGAAAAGTGAGAAGGATACCAAGGGTTTTATAAGCTGTAGCTCCTTACCAACAAAGTACTTTATTCTGTGAGCAAGTATTCATGAAAAAAACATTGATAAGGTTTTGAAACAATAGCTCACCTACATTAGAATTTTTGAACTGATTTTAAGCTATATGAAATAATATGTGTAGTCCTGCAGTTAGAAACAGAAGCTAGATACCAGTACCTTGCATTCAGACGATTTTAATTATTCTCTGCTACATTTATGTGCACTTGTTAGTATTAAAAAGAATATATTGTGTATGCATTAAACTAAGGTGGTAGCTTCTGTTCTTTCGAAGCTTAACTCATTGGGAAGTGAGACAGGATGAAAAGCTCGCTTTTAAGACACCAAGTCTGCAGTGACCAGTTAGGGATTGTCTCAGTTGACTGAACTTGGAGTGATATGTGCAGCAACTAGCTTAGAATTGTACAGAATATCAAAGAAGATACATAGTGCTAGAATTTTGTCTGGTTTGAACCTGCGCAGGTCTTATTTGTGCTGTCAGTCTCTGTGAGCTCATATGTGATTAGCCATGGTGTGTCGGGAACATGCTGGTTCCTTGGAGTCATTTACCACCTCTGGCTCTTAGTTTTTCTTTCTCTTCCACATAGATTCCCCAATTCTTGAGACAAGGGGTTTGTACGGAATGTTCCAAAGGGAATTGGGAGAAGAAAAAAAATATTATCAAAACATGTCTTTTGAGAAAGATTTTAAAAATAAATTTAAAATGAAGGTACATAGGAGTATTTTGAAGAAAGGATCCATTTGAGTACTAGAGCTCCTTTTGATTTGTGCTTGTGGAGCTGAGGATAGAACCCAAGGCTTCATACCTGTTCAGTTAGCAAGTGTTCTCATATCGTGCCACTCTATACCATGAGCTTAATTTTTGAAATAGTCCACTTCTTGATTTCAAATCTGGGAAACTGGCAATAAGGTGATTAGAAGAGGAACCAGTAGTATATAGGTGCAAGAGTTGATTTGAAATATGAAACTCTTTACCTGACAAGAGCAAGTTGTTTAAGTCACCAAAGGACGACAAAGGAAGGATGAAAAACTAAACTGAGGTAAAAGTGGACTGAAGGTAAGTTGAGCAGAAATAGTTAAAGGAGTGTAAAATGAAATTAGTTAAAGAGATGAAAGGAATAAGATTTCCTCTGAATTCCATTTTATAATAGTAATAAAAGTAAAACATCAATCTGGAAGCAGACTTCCTATTTGTACTATTTGATCGAAGACCATGAAAGCTTAGAACTGGAAGAAAACTTATCTATTGATACACAAGGGTCTTTTCTTTAGAACTAGCCCAGATGGGCAAAATACTGCCATCTGCTCTGTGAGTACTCATAATCTAGTTTGCAGCAATTCTTCACTAAATGCATGCCAGGGGAGAGTAAAAAGAAAAGTCTTTTTATATGCTCTGTGAGGACAGGGGACATAATTTTATTTGCTGGGCGATCTCCAGAAAGAAGCATAGTACCTGAATTACAACAGGTGCTTAGCTCATGTTAGTTGACTGAATTAACAGACCTTATTCTTTTACCACAACAAGTACATTTTAAATAAACATCTTGTTTTTCAACATTCCTAACACAAGACTTTGAAATATCCATTTTCTTTTCTTCCTTTCATTTCTTTTCTTTTCTTTCCTTCCCCTAACCTTCTTTTCCTTCTTTCATTCAATTTGATGATAAAAGAGAAAAAAATCATGTTCATTATATATAGTGTTCATTACATTCATATTGATTGCAATTTTAGAATTTGGAAAAATTAATGCAACTAAGCATAAGGCAACCTTGAAGCCCAAATTTCTCCCATATTGTTTATTTACATTGAAGATAATCATATTCAAGAGTTATGAAGGATTATTATTTGCTTTCTGTTTTGATGGGTTCTATATAATTTGCAGTTTGTGGGGACCTTTTATAAGTCCAGTAAAAAATGTTTTCTGGGTTTCTATTGTGTATTTAGCTTTGCTTTGTGACATGTCAAGGATTGAACTCTGGGCTTTGTAAACAAGAGGCATGAGTTTGGCTATCAAGGTACCCTTAGATCTAAAAGGAAAACAAAACAAAACAAACTACTTCTCTACATCCATTCAAAAGATAATTACTGGAGCGAAGGTTCTTCATCTATGAGACATCAATCCTATCTTCTTCATAGCTTAGCATAGTGCCCAGTATATAGAAATTGCTTAGAAAATTTTACCAAGGGAATGAATGAAAATGTTGAATTCCTATAATCTCTTAGTCACTGTGCTAAATATGAATACGGTAAAACTCAAAGTGTAATTTGAAGGAAAATGAATGAGTACCAAATCATCCAACAAATCTTAATTCTCAGCTCTTTTCCATGGCTCAATACATTCCTGTGTGAATTTGAAGGCCCTCTTGATTTCTTTGTTATTTTCTCTCAACCTGCCAAGAGATTTTTAAAAAGAAAAGAAAAAGGGCAGAGATAAACAATTACTGCTCTTTGAAAACAGTATTATTATGTGTTGCTGATTTTGTTTTAAAATTTCAAGGGCTTCCACTTTTGTTGATTTGCTGGCTAATCACACTTAAGGTATAGTCTTCTCTAAAGGTTTACAAGAGTCATAGTTACCACCAGATGAGGAAATTGCCTTGCTAGACAATGTGGATTCTTTCTAATGTCCAAGAGTTCTTTCTGATACCACACAGAAAGCATGTTTACCACAGTCCAGGAAATAAATATTTACCTAGGTTGTGCATTTTGACGGTCTGGCTATTCACTTGTCTTAAAGCTTGACGAATACTCATGTTCATGGAAGAACTATAACCCACACCTGTACTAATGAGGCTATGAAGAGTAAAAGCAACAAAGCAAAACAAAAGAAGCATAATCCCTAACTCTTCTTTATTGTGAGGATAGTCAATAACGCCCTCTTCAATATACTTGCAGACTTTCCTCAATCTACTTGTGACTTCTTTGTCTAACATTTCTGCAATCTATAGTTTTCTATGAGTTATATATTTGTACCAGGGAGGACCTATGTATTGCTTCCAAACCCTTTC
The DNA here is from genome assembly GCA_002335545.1 of Apodemus speciosus. Classification (NCBI taxonomy): domain Eukaryota; kingdom Metazoa; phylum Chordata; class Mammalia; order Rodentia; family Muridae; genus Apodemus; species Apodemus speciosus. The sequence continues at coordinate 87,656 of BDUI01000893.1, forward strand.
ATGTGACAGAATGCATACCATCTAGCTACTCTTTCCTCCTTGCAAAAATCAGACTATGCCTCTCTCAAGCTGTATTTGTCCTTACTCCTTAAGACAGATATTTCATAAGAAGACATGTTGTCCTGTGGCTTTGAAGCTATTCCCCCGTATAGCTGCAAGATAAGCTTATGATGGCTTTGTGAGATGGCAGAGTAGGAAAAGAGGCTTATTGTAGAAGCCTAGTAATTTTAGTTTGATCCTGGAACTCAAAAATGGAATAAGAGAACCAAGTCCATAAAATTATCCCCTGATAATTAACCGCCACACATCTGCTTATGCACACATATTATAATCACGTATAATAGTAATAGATACATGTTTTCAAAAGTAAATTTATGGGTCTGGAGAGATAGATGAGCAGTTAAGAACACTTGTTTATCTTTGAAAGGTCCCAGGTTAAGGTCCTAGTTTCCATATGGTGGTTAAAAACCATCTATACTCCAATTCCAGGGAATCTGAAGCCTTCTTATAACCTTTGTTGGTACTAGGCGCAGATTTGGTGCATATACATATAAGCATTGTAAACATAAAATAAAACAAATAAATCTAATTTTTGTTATTTTATCAAGAGTGTGAAGGCATATGCTATAAGCACCTGACATTTGTTGTTTTTGAGACAGGGTTTCTTTTGTAGAGCCCTGGATGTCCTGGAACTGAGCTGGCCTCAAATGCATGTAGATCCACCTACCTCTGCCTTCCAAGTGCTGACATTAAAGGCATGCACCACCATGCCCAACACTAAAATAATTTTTAAAGGATAAGGTTATGTTTTTATTTAGTTCCTATCTCTGTCCCTTGATGTGTAGGCTAGGCTAGGTCAGATCTCATGGTATGAAGATTATCTAGCTCCCTGAAAATCTATGAGTCAGAAAGCCTCTTTGTTATCTTGAGCTAAAGTGTTTGTCCCTCCCTTCAGGATGTTAGTTATGCTCTTTCTTGTAGATATCTCTTCTAATGTAGCTCCTCTCCATATTGGAAGGGAAGTTTGTCTACAGTGTGGTGCTCTATATCTTTTAATGCTCTCCCCCTTTGAAGCCCATCATGGTTGCCATGCAATTCTCTCCTAATAAAGCTCATTCTAAAGAATAATTTCATGTCAACTCTTTTGACTTCTAATAACATAGAGCACTCATGTATATATGTTAAAACATCATTCTGTAAACTCAACTGAGACTATCACAGCAATAGTTAAAATTCTCTTAAGTAATTACAATCCCTTTCAATTTAAAATTAATAATCTTTGAATTCTCATTTCTTTCAAAAGATAATTATTTTATGTTATGTGAATGCATGTTTTGCCTGCATGCATGTCTATGTACTATATTCATGTATTATGTCTGAAGAGGCTGGAAGAGTGCATCAGACCTCCTGGACCTGGAGTTACCAGTGGATTGTGAACAACCATGTGGGTACTGGGAATCAAATCCTGATCTTCTGCCAGATCTGGCAGTGCTCCTATCTTCTGAGTCAGCACTGCAATGCATGACTTTTCATTTTTATTGAATTGTAACTGAAGAAAAAACATGTTCTGATGTAAGGTTCGGAATGAATATTTGAGATACCAGGTATAGTCTTGGCCAGTGTTCATCATCCTGGCAAGTATTTAATAAAGCTTGCTTCAAATTTGGCTCAAAAACTGTGGTAGTGATCTTATTCTCTCCTGGTGGGATTAACACTTTATGGTCAAACAACTTGGCATTCTTCAGTATAAGACTGACTGGGAGCTCTTCTTGAATTTATGTTTTCTTAACATTAGGACACTTAGGAGTTAAAAAGAACATTTCAGGTTAAATCTTGGGAACCCAGGGTTAATGCAAGGTATACTCTGAGTGGGAATATAATTGTTAGCTGAGTTTTGACATGGAAACTAATATGTGCCTCTGAGACCAACAATCTACTCCTTTTGTTTTCTTTTTTCTTTTCTTTTCTTTTGTTTTCTTTTCTCTCCTTCCTTCCTTCCTTCCTTCCTTCCTTCCTTCCTTTCTTTCTTCTCTTCTCTTCTCATCCTTCCTTCCTTCCTTCCTTCCTTCCTTCCTTCCTTCCTTCCTTCCTTCCTTCCTTCCTTCCTT
>BDUI01000893.1:89802-113301 GCA_002335545.1 Apodemus speciosus
CATCCTTCCTTCCTTCCTTCCTTCCTTCCTTCCTTCCTTCCTTCCTTCCTTCCTTCCTTCCTTCCTTCCGTTTTGCATGGATTATTATTATGTTACCCATGCTAGTCTCAAATTCTGGTACTCCATCAATCATCTTGCCTTAACTGGGATTTTGATAGTGATATAATATGCATACCGAATCCACATTTTTAAGCCCTTTTTTCTTTTTTTTCTTAGATATATTCTTTATTTACATTTAAAATGTTGTCCCCTTTTCTGGTTCCCCCCTCCCCAAAAAATGTCATAAGCCATTTCCCCTTCCCCAATCAACCCTCCCCCACTTCCCTGTCCTGGTATTCCCCTACGCTGCTGCATCGTTTTTCCAGGACTAAGGGCCTCTCCTCCCTTTGGGGTCCAACAATGTCTATGTGTCTGGAGCCATGGGTAGCTCCATGTATACTCTTTGGTTGATGGTTTTGTCCCTGGGAGCTCTGGGAATACTGGGTGACTTATATTGGTGTTCCTCCTGTGGCACTGCAAACCCCTTCAGGACCTTGAGTCCTTTCTCTAGTTTCTCCATTGTGGACCCTGTGCTTAGTTCAATGGTTGGCTGAGAGTGTCCCCCTCTGTATTTCTCATGCACTAGCAGAGCCTCCAAGGTGACAGCTATATCTGGCTCCAGTCAGCAAGTACTTGTGGACATTGATAATAGTGTCTGGGTTTTGTAACTGTATATGGGATAGATCCCTGGGTGGGGTAGTCTCTGGATGGTCTTTCCCTCAGACTCTGCTTCACCCTTTGTCTCTGTATCTCCTTCTGTGGATATTTTGTTCCCCTTTCTACAAAAGTATTGAGTATCCATACTTTGTTCTTCCTCGTTCTTGAGCATCATTTAATATGTGAAATGCATCTTGGGTTTTCCAAGCTTCTGGGCTAATATCCACTTATCAGTGAGTGCACACCATGTGTGTTCATTTGTGATTGGATTACCTCACTTAGGATGATATTTTCCAGTTTCATTCATTTGTCTAAGAATTTCATGAATTCATTGTTTTTGATGGCTGAATTAAATATTCCATTGTATAAATATACCACATTTTTCTGTATCTATTCCTCCATTGAGGGACATCTGGGTTCTTTCCAGCTTCTGGCTCTTATAAATAGGGCTGCTATGAAGATAGTGGAACATGTGTCCTTATTACATGCTGGAGAATCCTCTGCACATATGCCCAGGAGTGGTATAACTGAATCCTCCAGTAGTATCATGCTCAGTTTTCTGAGGAGCTGCCAGACTGATTTCCAGAGTGGTTGTACCAGTTTGCAATCCTACCAGCAATGGAGGAGAATTCCTCTTTCTCCACAACCTCTCCAGTTCCTGCTTTCTCCTGAGTTTTTTTTTATCTCAGCCATTCTGACCAATGTGAGGTGAAATCTCAGAGTTGTTTTGATTTGCATTTCCCTGATGACTAAGGATGTTGAACATTTCTTTAGGTGCTTCTAAGCCATTCGATATTCCTCAGGTGAAAATTCCTTGTTTAGTTCTGTATCCCATTTTTAATAGGGTTATTTGGTTCTCTGGAGTCTAACTTCTTGAGTTCTTTGTATATATTGGATAATAGCCCTCTGTTGGATGTAGGGTTGATGAAGATCTTTTCTAAATTTGTTGTTTACAATTTTGTCATTTTGAAAGTTTCCTTTGCCTTACAGAAACTTTGTAATTTTATGAGGTCCCATTTGTCATTTCTTGATCTTAGAGCATAAACTATTCATGTTCTGTTCAGGAAATTTCCCCCTGTGTCCATGTCCTCAAGAGTCTTCCCCACTTTCTTTTCTATTAGTGTCAGTGTGTCTGGCTTTATGTGGAGGTCCTTGATTCACTTGGAGTTGAGCTTAGTACAAGGAGATAAGAATGGTTCGATGCTAGCCACCAGTTGAGCCAGCACCATTTGTTAAAAAGGGTATCTTTTNAGTTGAGCCAGCACCATTTGTTAAAAAGGGTATCTTTTTTTCCCACTGGATGGATTTTGCTCCTTTGTCAAAGATCAAGTGATCATAGGTATGTGGGTTCATTTCTGGGACTTCAATTCTGTTCCATTGATATATGTGCCTGTCACTGTACCAATACCATGCAGTTTTTAACACTATTGCTCTGTAGTACTGCTTGAGGCCCTGGATACTGATTCCCCCAGAAGTTCTTTTACTGTTGAGAATAGTTTTAGCTGTCCTGGGTTATTTGTTATTACAGATGAATTTGAGAATTGGTCTTTCTAACTCTATGAAGAATTGACTTGAAATTTTAATGGGGATTGCATTAAATCTTTAGATTGCTTTTGGCAAGTTGGACATTTTTTGACATATTAATCCTGCCAATCCATGAGCATGGGAGATCTTTCCATCTTCTGAGGTTTTCATTGATTTCTTTCTTCAGAGACTTAAAGATTTTGCCATACAGATCTGTCACTTGTTTGCTTAGAGTCACACCAAGATACTTTATATTGTTTGTGACTATTGTGAAGTGTGTCATTTCCCTAATTTCTTTCTCAGCCTGTTTATTCTTTGAGTATAGGAAGGCTACTGATTTGTTTGAGTTAATTTTATATCCAGACACATTGCTGACGTTGTTTATCAACTGCAGGAGTTCTTTGGTGGAGGTTTTTGGGTCACTTAATTATACTATCATATCATCTGCAAATAGTGATAGTTTGACTTCTTCCTTTCCAATTTTTATCCCTTTGACCTCCTTATGTTGTCTAATCGCTCTAGCTAGAATTTCAAGTACTAAATTGAAAAGATATGGAGAGAAGGGTCAGCCTTGTCTAGTCCCTGATTTTAGTGGGATTGCTTCCAGTTTCTTTCCATTTAGTTTGATGTTGGCTACTGGTTTGCTGTATATTGCTTTTACTATGTTTAGATATGGGCCTTGAACTTCTGATCTTTCCAAGACTTTTAGCATGAAATAATGCTGAGTTTTGTCAAATGCTTTTTCAGCATCTAATGAAATGGCAATGTGTTTTTTTTTTCATTGTTTGTTTATGTAGTGGATTACATTGATGGATTTCCATATATTCAACCATCCCTGCATCCCTGGGATGAAGCCTAGTTGACTGTGGTGAATGATTGTTTTGATGTGTTCTTGGATTTGGTTGGCAAGAAATTTATTGAGTATTTTTGCATCAATATTCATAATGAAAATTGGTCTGAAGTTCTCTTTCTTTGTTTGATCTTTGTGTGGTTTTTGTTATCAGCGTAATTTTGGCTTGATAGAATGAGTTGAGTAATGTTCCTTCTGTTTCTATTTTGTGGAATAGTTTGAAGAGTATTGGTGTTAGGTCTTCTTTGAAAGGCTGATGGAATTCTGTACTAAAACCATCTGGTTCTGTGCTTTTTGGGTTGGGAGACTTTCAATGACCACTTCTATTTCTTTAGAGGTTATGGGACTGTTTACATGATCTATTTGATCCTGATTTAATTTTGGTATCTGGTATCTGTCTAGGAAGTTGTCCATTTCCTCCAGATTTTCCAGTTGTGCTTTTGTAGTAGGATCTGATGATTTTTTTGAATTTCCTCAATTTCTGTTGTTATATCTCCCTTTTCATTTCTGATTTTGTTAATTTGGATACTTTCTTTGTGCCTTCTAGTTAGTCTGGCTAAGGGTTTATCTATCTTGTTGCTTTTCTCAAAGAACCAGCTCCTGGTTTTGTTAATTCTTTGTATGCTTCTTTTTATTTCTATTTGGTTGATTTCAGCCCTGATTTTGATGATTTCCTGCCTTCTATTCCTCTTGGGTGAATTAGCTTCTTTCTGTTCCAGAACTTTCACGTGTGCTATTAAGCTGCTAGTGTATGCTATTTCCAGTTTCTTTTTGGAGGCACTCAGAGCTATGTTTTCCTCTTAGCACTGCTTTCATTGTTTGGGAATATTGTGCCTTCATTTTCATTAAATTCTAAAAAGTCTTTGATTTCTGGCCTTATTTCTTCCTTGACCAAGGTATTATTGAGTAGAGCATTGTTCAGCTTCCATGTGTATGTGGGCTTTCTATTGTTTTTGCTGGTATTGAAGGCTACCCTTTCTCCATAGTGATCTGATAGGTGGCATGGTACCTAATCCACCTTTTAAAAATTCCTCTTTTATAGATTTCTCCTCATTCTATTTTATATTTTTGTTGACTTATTTCTTAATTCCTTAAAAAGACTTATTTAGTGTGTGTGTTTATGTGCAACATGCATGTGTAGTTATCTGTAGAGACTAGAATAAGCTGACAGATCACCTGAAACAGCAGTTGCAAGCAATTGTAAGTTACTTGAAATGTATGCTCAGACCCAAACCCAGGTCCACTACAAGAGCAGCAATCACTTTTAGGAGCTGAACTGTCTCTCCAGACCTTGCCCTTTTAATTTTTGACTATTTTTCTAATTTTTTCAATGTTTGGTTTTGGTGCTGGGACTCAACTCAAAATCTTTCATATTTTATAAGTGAGTAATGAAAGCTAATATCATGTTTTAACATTAATTGATGTGTTTAAGAGATCTATAAAACAAAAATGCTTCTGACCTATAATCTCCATTTGCCCAGAGACTGATAACTTCCTGCATGCTCGAAGCTGATGTTCATGTAAGTGTTTTCGCTTCTTTAAACAAGCTTGGTTGCCCCAACTGCACAGGCTGTGCTTGATCACATGTAGGCGGGAGGCATGTAGGCAGAAACTATGTCAGAATGTATGTTTGCCTCCCAATTGGAAGGAGTTGGAAAGTGAGTAGTCTGTGGGTTTTGCCTTTATAAACCTTTGACTCATGTAATTTGATGCCATACTCTGGGAATTTCATGTAGAGACCTGGCCAGTGTTCATCATCCTGGCCAGTATTTAATAAAGCTTGCTTCAAATTTGGCTCAAAAAATGTGGTAGTGATCTTATTCTCGCCTGGTAGGATTAACAGAGCTACATCTCCAGCCCTGACTCTTTTCCTTTCACCACTTTATCTTCTATATAATCCACCAGAACAGCATATGGACTCAGTGGGTGAACAGATAGTGCCTCAAATGAAGTGGCTATGGACCCCTGCCAGGTTGGCAAGGCATGATGTGAAGTGTCGGCCAAGACTAGATTTGGCCTATCTCCAGCAGCATTATTTCTTCACTTCTAAAGAACTCTTTCATCAACAAGAAAGCAAAAGTAGACAGACATCAAGACTTTTGTTGAGGCTTTAAGATTCCATCTTAGCCATTTCTAAATCGCACTTTGGAAATTTGTTTGTTGCTTTTCATGTGTATGAATTTGTTGGATTCTGTGATAATGCAGTCAGAYTATATCAACATTCAGTTGACTTCATATACACAAGTACCTTAAGAGTATCATTAATTTTAATTTAGAAAAGCAACAATCAACCTCTTATCCTGCTTTTTTTTTGTCAAAATCTTCACTCAATTACCCGTACAGATTGTTATGAAAATTCTGAAGAGGAGGGATCATAGGAAGTGTTTCATCTTTTTTACACATTTTTTGTATCAAATAGACAAAAGTTCAACTACTCAGCTTAGATGATGTAGCTTGATACAGAATTTATATTTAAAAGAACAGATCCCATATTAAAAGCTTTCCTGATGTAATTCCTGATTTGCAACAGGAACTAAAAGTCAAGTGTCTCTCACCTTGCCACACTATTACATTGAATCATTTACATTTCAGCTTCAGCTATTTATTCTGCAGCTTTATTTATTCCACATTTGGAAGATATCATTCTCACAGAAATTTTCTGAGGCCAATGGAGCATTCCTTTCTAGGGGCATTTCAGGCCATAAGGAGCATAATGTTCACACTGTAATTGCATAATTATGCCTCCTGGTATTAGAACACAGGAGTGTTCCCAAGGACCAGAAGTGGTCATTTGAAATAACTGTCAATGAGATAAAATGGGATTGGTATTATTTGTTAAAAAGTAGCATATAGAGTAAATCTATACTAAAGTGATGGGAGCAGGTTGAAATCATGAAGTCAAATAAATGAAAAAAGGTAAAACAGCAGAAACTCAACAGTTTTTCAACTTATATTTTGGACAAAAATACACTTGACATTTTTTAATGAAAACTGGTAGGTTTCTTTAACCAAGAAATCAGTGCTCCTCATCCCACCTCCTGCTTCATGCCTTTCCAAAGCCATTGACCTGGACTCCCTTCACATTCAATTTGTATGCATTTCAAAACAAAACAAACAAACAAACAATAAACCAAAAACACCCTGTGTGTGCCACGCGTGAGTTTCCAGTGACAAGATTTACTCTCTGGGCACTTTTTCTCTCTGTGTTGTGCAGTTGCCAAACCAGTGTGAAGCCTCTCTTTGGTATATCAGTAGATAACAGCACATGTGAAATAAATGAGTCTGTATTGAAGGAGAGAAGATAGACCCATATATTTGTTATTTGCATTGGAGGTTGGCAACAGTGCCAGGATTGGTGGTGGTAGTGGTGGTGGTGGAGGTCGTCACGGTGGTAAGGTGCTGTCAATTTGAGAGAACAGGCCTTAAAAACTTAGACTTGGACTTGCATTTGCTCTGCATAGCCTGTCTTAGTCTTTTTATATAATTTCGATGTACTCCCCCTCCCTTCTCCCCCGTTTCCCCCCTTCTTCACACCACCTCACTCCAACCCTAAGGCTGCTTGTAAGCTCCCTGAATAATCATAAGACTTCCCTGAACTATTTTAGATATTTTCACTTCAGATCTAAACTAAAGCTATTTTTTCTAAATGTGGCTTTACATGGTGCAGAAAACTACAGGGAAAAAATTTCCACAATACAATGTGATCTTTTATAGGAGAAACAAAAGATTGAATTTCTAGGTCATCACAGAAGTAGGTACACTTCCCAGAGCAATAATCTGAGGTACTTTATGAGATTCTTCCTTTCACTAAAGCACGAAATCCTAAAATCCAACAGGATACGTGCACTGTACCTTGACTCTCTTTTTAATCCTCAAGTGAAACCAAGGCAGTAAAGTGTAATAAAAATGCATATAGCCCCAGGCTTTGTGCCTTAGTAAAGAGAAAAAATAAGCTTCTTGACTTAATATGTCTACTGTGAATAATCAGCTACTGCATTTTGGGATTTTTGCCTTATAATTTTAATGTATAGAAGTGAAGTTCATGTTTGGGGTGTGACAAGAATAATTATTGTTTTAAAGGAGAGACACCCTCCTTTATCTTCAAACGAAGAGAGTAGTACGAAGTTAAACAAACAACACATAGCAGGCAGGAATATATATGCTTTCTCTCGCATGCTACCTGAACTTGTGTAAGTATAGAAGAGAGAACCCAAGTGGCCCCAGGTTGGGGGATAATGTGCAAGATATAGTTGATAGTTGGGTTAGGGCTTTCTTAGTTCCATTTCCAGATGCTAAGCGTGCCCTTCATTCTCAACAATTTGGTTCTTAGCTGATTAATAAATATCCTTGGGAAAATCAATGATAGCTCATCACAGGATTCTAGTACCACAGCTGTGAATATTTGCATTTTAAGAGCAACTTTAATTAAATAATTAAGCAATTAATTACTCAAATACTTATCGGGTGCTTATAAGGCACTTTGGTTGAAGGAAGAAAAAAACTAGGAATACAGGATTCTGTTGATAGTGAATGTGTGGATTAGATATTTACAAATAAGCATGATAAAATTCAGGAAACATTTCAATGTCATATACTCATTCTCAGATTTGACAGTATGTCACAAATGCTCAGTAAGTTCTTTAAAATTTTATCTGTTTATTACCTATTTATTTAATGTGTGTTGGCGGGATATCATAACAAGTGAATAAACATCATAGAACATCATGCAGGAGCTGGTTCTCTCCTTTCACTGTGGGTCCTGGGAATGGAACTAAAATTCTCAGGCTTGGCAGCTAGCACATTTACCACTAAGCCATCTCACTATAACTGGTCCCTTAGGAAGTTCTTTAATATTGCAGATTCTTAGATCATCTCTAGGATTTCTGAGTTCACTGTTGGGCTTGGACATTTGGAATCTGGACTTCTTCAAATATGCATGGACGGATCTCATGTATACCCTGGAGCAGGATCTACCAACATATTGGAAAGGGCACCAATTTTGAGTCAGAAACTCATAAATTGAAGTTTTTTACTTGCCCTTTGAAATTCAGTATCATATTTAGCAGTTCATGCCCCTTAGTTTCCATATCTGTTAATAGAAATATTGAGTAAAAACAATAGTGTGAAGTGTAACAATAGCCAATGTACACAGAGCATTTACTGCATTCTAAGTGCTGTTCTGAGGATTTTCTACCTATATTCCATTTAAACATTCCCTTCAAATACCTGAGGGCAAATTCAACAAATGCAGAATGTCATCTGTTTTACCCAGCGCTGTATCCCCAGGATCAAGAACAGTGCCTTTCCCATTGTAGACATATGCAAGTATTTCAAAGAACGACTAACACTATGAATATAGTTCTGCAACTATGAGCATTTTCAGAAGAATAGATGAAAGTCCAGAGTATATAATATCATACCATTGACATTTGGAGAAACTATTTCCTAGCAGCTATCAGGTATTCTGTTTGTTTCCTGGTAACTAAAAAATACTAAAAGAAGCATAAATAGTGTGAGGGGCTATCAAAGACCTGGACCAAATTAATGAAGATGTTGATTTGAACCTGGGCTTTTAAAATAGGGTATGCTTTGGATGAACAAAGATAGAAGAGACATTCTGGATGGCAAAAGAGCAATGCGGGGGAAAAAATGGCTATAATACCGTACTATGTAGCATGCCATAAATGGAAAGCTTGCTAATATGAGGCTGGGAATGTAGCCTGGAGTCAAATCTGAGCAATACTTTACTGTCAGATTTAAGAATGGAGACTTCACATTTAGATGTTCAGGGGACAGGATTCTAATACACTTTTAAAATAACTAATGGCTTTAAATTTTAAATTTTATTTCTTTTTAAAGTCTTAATATGATAATAAAATTCAAGAAGAATGCAAAAATGTTTAAAAAGTAATTCTCTCTGTTTTTAAAACCATGGCTCCCCTTTCCAGTAAGGACTGATATTGTCTTTTCAATATTCTACAATAAAATATGAAAATAATGTAGACAAAGTGGTGGTTTAGGGTGAATGGAACTATGGAAAAAATGAAGCCAGGTTATGTTGCCAGAAAGAAACCTGATGATATGATAGGATCTAAGAGGTCCAATGTCAGGGTATTCCAAAGAAGGAAAAGTGCATGGAGCCTTACAGTTTCACCCTGTGTGAGGAGATATGTAATGATATATAGAGATATGTAGCAAGAGGAAACATTGGCTTTCTGGGGCACATGTTAACTTACTAACTAAAACACTGGACTAGGGCTATAGTGCAGTTGGCACAGCACTTGTCTGTTGTAGAAGATGCCTTGGGTTTGTGTTCATCATAACTCAAAGCAGTAAAGCAAGAATACTTAAATGCAGGCTAGATAAAAAGATGCAATAATTATGGGCCAGAGAACAGAATCACCAGAATCTCCTCATAACTTTCACACAGATTCTTTGCAAAATTTCTACTATAATTTGGATAGAAATAGTGTATTTGGCTAAAAATTTAGATAAGACATGAAAAATTTCACTACACATTATTTACTTGTGTCAAAATGTGGGTGTTATGTGTGTGTGGTGTCTTATAGTGGTAGTCACAGCATTCTGAAGACTGAGCTGGGACGATTGGTATGAGGTATAGACCAGAGAGACCTACATAATGGTTTGAAGGCCAGCCTGGGCTATAGAATGAAAACATTTCTCAAAAACAATATCAAATGAAACAAAATAATTGTTAAAGAGTGACTACTGAAACAGAAGAGGAATGGTGGATTTGGGAGGTTCATCTCCAGAGAAAGTTCCATATCTAATTTGCCTCTTCTAAAGCTAAAGAGGTGGAAATAATCAGGGTATTTCTCCCCTTTTAGCAGTAATTGAACAAGCTTCAGGAATATGAAAGGTGGGCTTTACAGTCAGTTCTTCCCCCAGCACGTCAAATGTTGCTGTGTACACACAATACTGTCTGTTGATTTTGAATATAATGGAAAAGATGGAACATGAAGAGTCCTGTTCTCAATAACCTTGTGTCTTTTGAGGCGACAATGCATCTGGGACTAGAGAAACATTCTTTAAATATTTGTGTTTTTTTGCCAATAAAACTGATCTTATTTTCTAGGGGAGGGGGAGTATTGAGACCTGCTGTAAGACGGGGAAGCAGATTCTCAACAGCTCACTGTAGCATGAGTGGAGGTTTTAGTTTATTTTTTTTTTACAGGATGCATCTTTGTGTGGAAGGTTGTGTGCATGTGTACATGCTCATGTGGGGGCACACATGTGTGTACATGTGTACATGAATGCTTGTGGAGGCCCAAGGCTAGTGTCAAGACTCTTTCTTGATTACTCTCTATTGTATTCCTTGAGGAAAGTTCTCTGGAAGCAAGAGTTCACTCATATGGTTTACTCTCAAAGGCCTACTTGCTCTGGAGATCCCCTGTCTCTGCCTTCCCTGTACTGTAATTGCAGACAGGTCACACATTCACCTTGCATTTATGTAGTTTCTGTTGAACGAAATTCAGATCTTCACTTTTGTAAGGCAAGCATTATATCTGCTAAGCCATCTCCACAGTGTTAGAGGACCTGTTTTTAATAGGCAGCTTGTATGCTACTAGTGACATAATCTTTTAAAAAGAGATTTCTATTAAAAGTGTGTCTGTGTCTGTGTCTGTCTGTCTCTCTCTTTCTCTCTCTCTCTCTCTCTCTCTCTCTCTCTCTCTCTCTCTCTNGTGTGTGTGTGTGTGTGTGTGTGTGTCTGTGTCTGTGTCTGTGTGTGTGTGTCTGTGTATGTTTTGGTGCTCAAGTGTGCAGGTACCCCTGGAAGCTCTAGGACAGCACTAGAGCCTCTGGAGTTAGAGGTAGAAGCAGTTGTAACCTTCTCAACAAAGGTACTTGCAACTAAATTTGGATCTTCTAGAAAAGCATCAAGGGCAGTTTATCACTGAACCATCTTTGCAACCTCATGTAATCCTAGTGGATTCCAGAACCCTGAAATTTCAAACATTGTCACATACTATAGATTTCCTATTTAATAAGCAAGAGTTTCATCATTTTCCTTGTTAACATCTTAAAGTTGTTTGCAAGTAGCTTTCAAAATATAATTATAATCATTTGTTTTCTTGTCTTTTCCTTGCTGTACCATAATTGATTTTAAAGGGTGTTTATAAATATAGGTGGATATAAGGCACTAAATGATTTTTTTCATTTTAGATAAAAAACAGTGGGTTGTCCATTAAAGAGCTGGTATCACCACTATTCCTAGTTACTAATGATTTCATTATACTGATATCAAACTTTTTTTTCTAGAATTTTCCAATGTAATGGTAAACCTTATATGTAGAACTTTGAACATCTAGTCCTTGATCTAGGATTGAAGGTATATTTCTCATCTTGAGGAAAACTTTCTTTTTTATTTTTTGTTAACTGATCTTTTTATCCCTTCAGGCATTAACCAGTCTTTTTATTTTCCTTGCAACTGCTTTGGAGCTAAATTCCCCAAAGGCTAAAACATCTATTAGATGGTTCAAAATGTATAGTGCTAAAAATTTGCTTTCCTTCTCTTATTTTTTTGGGTATAAGTCTCAGAAAGATAAAGATACGTTCTTGAACATGAAGAGAAACTATAGTAAAATCTCACTGGTTTGACTCTAAAGTGTTCACTTTTCCAATAAGAGYTGTTAATGTCATTCACCACCATATACAACTAAAGAAACACAGGTTGCTGTGAATTTCTAGAGTTATATAGTCCTGGGATATTTAAATACCCAGACAGAATAGTAATTTTACATATACTGCAAAAATAAATATAATATCTAGGATGCAAATATTTCACTAATTCTATTCAAACATTCTGTCCCCTAATTAAATGAATTGTATAGAATTTCAGTAACATGTATTGATATAAATAAGAACGAAAGCAAATAATCAAGAATAATTCAATGACCAATAAATCTTTTGGGATCTTTTAGCACATGTATATATGACAGTATCTCTAGCTGTAGAGAGATCTCTCAACATTAGTATATTTTGACTCATATAATTTTTTTGTAGTGCAACTCTTTGTGTTAGAGGGTAACTACATGACCTCTGCCATTGGAATGTTAAGAGCAACTAATCCCTATTTGTGACAATCAAAACGTCTCCAGACATTACCAGTCCCTGGGAAAATAATTGCCTTTTGTTGGAAGTCACTCATCAACAGTAAAGCCTTATCTTCAATTTTACACATACAGATACTAATATTTGAGTTAAGGCCAGAGTCAATACTATGAATAACTGATAAATTAGACCCCGGTTACAAACATAATATTTCTGGCTCTAATGAATGCATACCAACACAAATGTACACACACACACACACACATACATACACACATATATACATACACACATACACATATGTTAGAAAGAAAAAAAGATTATGTTGTTAGTAGTATACAAGCTGCCTATTTTAAAAAAATATTCTTCTAATACCATGGAGATGGCTTAGCAGAAAAATACTTGGATACAAAACTGAAGCTCTGAATTCAGATCCCCAGAAACCATATAAATGCCAGGTAGATGTGTGGCCTGTCTGTAATTACAGTATAGGGAAGGCAAAGACAGGGGATCTCCAATAGGCTTTTGAGACTAAGCTGTTCAAGTGAACTCTGTCTTTGAGAAACCTTTCTTCCCTTTTCTCAATGGTATTTCTAGTTGGCTATCTGTTCTGGAACTCCTCATTGTCTTGGTCCAGTCTCTTTGAATGTAGTACTTTCATTTATGCCCAACTTTCCATCAATCCAATTCTACTTTAGCTCTCTTTTCTTTCTTATCCTCCAATAAATCTATCAGGTTCTGCTGCTCACAACCTACAATATCAACCACCTACTCATCAATCAGTTAGAATACTCAGTTGTCTTAGGTATTCAGCCCATTATCTGGTTTTCACTACTGAGAGCCAGACCTAGATAAGTTCAAAATCTTGAGTCAGAGTAGAATGCTCACTTCAGAAGGGAGTTCCTAGAATGCTACAAGGACAGCTGGAAGGTTAAGAACAGTAAACTATCTGTGGTGGTTTAAATGAGGATGGTCCAGTGGTGGTTTAAATGAGGATGGTCCACGTGGGTTCACATGTTTGAATGTTTGGTTGTCAGATGGTAGATTATCTAGGAAGGAGGTATGGCCCTGTTGAATGTTGTGTGTCACTGAGGTTGGGGTTTGAGGTTTCAAATCACATATTAGGCCTAGTCTCACTATCCATTTGCCTTCTACTTGAAGGTAGATATAAGCTCTCAGCTATTACTCTAGTGCCATGTCTGCCTCTCTGTTGCCACGCTTGCTGTCATGATGGTCATGGAATAACCTCCTGAAACTCTGAGCAAGTCCCCATGCAAATGCTTTCTTTTATGAGTCACTTTGATCATGGTATCTCTTCACAGCAGTAGAACAGTAACTAAGACACTATCTGAAAATCACCTTTCTCACTCCTCTTTATAAAAATCTTTTTGTTTGGTTTTAAAATTGTAGTTTGGAAAGTTAAATATAATTGCATCATTTCTCACTTTGGCATTTGGCCATTTGAAGGAGCTTTAGCTGTTGACAGACTCTAATAGTTACTCTTTCTTGTTAAAAATTATTTTATATTACTTATTATAAGGGACCCCTATTTTAAAAAGTAGCTGAACAATTTAGAAGGTTCCAGAAATGTTTCTAGCATCACTTATTGGACTAGGAAATTGTGTGTTATGACACCAAAATGTTCTCTACTTCCTGTCTCAGGAGTCTGTTGTCTTGGTCATTTCCTCTGTCATGTCAGAAATCACAGCAATACAGGCATATGAATGAGGTCACCCAAGCTGCTCTAAAGTCTCAGATCAGGAAAGGAACAGATAAGTATGCCATATGACTTATGCTGCTTATTTATACAGAGGAGTGTTATTAGCATTTGTAGAGCAGTTTTCAAAAATCTGTTACATTTGCTATGTTCTCTAGATACTGGAAGGAACTCTGCTAAGACGTAGATAATCTAAACATGGATTTTAACATGTAAAGATTCCTGAAGGTCATAGATATGGTGGTATATATGTATAACCTAGCCCTAGTGATATAGAGGTAAGAGGACCAGAAGTTCAAAATCTTCCTCAGCTATATAGCGAGTTTGAGTTTAAGGCCAGCCTGGTCTACATGAAACCATTTTAGGGGCAGAGACCTACATCCTGGAAGTGACTGAAGAAAAAAAAAAAAACCCACCACACCAAGTCTCTGTGAAAAAAAAGGCACTTTGAATATCATTTTAAATTGCAAATGGATCAAATTCATGGGGTTATTGGGGTTTCTTGGGAACAGATTATATTATATCAAGAACAGTAAAAGATCTTGGATTTGCTAGTTTACTGGTCAGAAAACCTCTGAAGGTATAGAAACAGAATGGTATGAATGAAGGAAGAGAGAAGAGGCGGGGGAATGATATCTTCAAAACTGTAAGTGGTGGCTTTGAACCAATGAGAATTTACTGGGAAGGCGTTAGAACTATATGAATGGACAGTAAAAGGCATTCTCTTATTCTTCCTCTTTTCTCTTTTTGAGATGGGGTCATATGTTGTTTACCAGGCTGGACTCAAATCTCCATGCTGAAGCAATCTTCCTAATCTAGAGTTACTTGAGACTACAGGTATACACCACTAATCCTAGCTCTGTTTTTCTTTTAGTTTTACAATGGTGTGTGTGTGTGTGTGTGTGTGTGTGTGTGTGTGTGTGTGCATGTGTGGAGGCCAGAGGACAATGTAGGAGCATTGGTTCTTATCACTAGGTGGATTCCAGAAATCAAACTCAGGTCTTCAGGCTTGGCACCAAGTGCTTTTCTCTTTGCTAACCCAGCTTGTCACTTTCTTGTTCTTGAGAGTGCAGAAATATAATAGAAAGAAAAGTCTGAACTTGATGAAGGAAAAAGGATCTCAACTATCTTACATATTTTTAGAGGCCTTAACTTTGTCTTGGTAAAGGAGATGGAATGAAATTTGCTATTCACTTATTCCTTCCAGAAGATTATCTTCCTTTTACCCATTTGCATTTAATGTGTGCAATAATTGCTGCAATTCTCCTTCCATATTCTTTTGTATTTCTTGGCATTTTAGTCCATTTCTATCATTTATACCTCACTGATTTCTTTCCATTCTAAGCCATTTTCTCCATACTGCTTTATTTAATGTTTTCTGTATGTTACAGTGAAACTGCCTTTCTTGTCTATCCATATCTCTAAATTGGGGGTCTCTGTTTCTTTTCTATGCACCAGCTTCTCTTCAGAATGACGCCTTTACTGTTTTATATTGTAGTATTCACTTTGTTTGGCCAATAGCAAAATGAAACTTACTAGAATCCAATTCTAAAAACACTTTTGAAAGATGGAATCTTATCATTTACTCCCTGAATCACTATCATCAGTACAGCTGGTGCACAACAGTATTCTGTTTGGGGCCTCATTGGATAAGTATGAGTTTAACCTGGCAGCCATAAAATAATTGGGGGAAATGTTTTTCCTATTCCTCTCCTATAACTCAAAAAACTGTGACTGACCTTGTTTTTTCAATTATGTCCTATGGAGAAAAAAATCAATTTTTCTTGTTTTGTTTTATAGAGCCAAATATTTTCCTGGGCTTTTTATAAACAGCAATATGATTTCATTTTTGTTTTACAGATCATGCAATATAATTTTGGAAAATTAAAGTACACACCCAAGGAAGGATTCAACATTTCCGGAGAAGCTAGCATTTTTCTGTTTCTCAGAATACCAAAATTAGATCCAATTTTAATGACTGCCCATGCAACACTAAGTTCCACATAATGAAAATGGTTCCATGTTCTTGCTGACAGACCACTTACTACTATTTACTGATGTGGACCTGATGATTCTTGACAATCAACAATAATAATCAAATAAATATGAACATTTATTGAGTGCTTGCTTTGTGCCAGAGCCTGCACAGAGTGCTTTATAATAACTATTTCATTTTGCCTTTTCAAGAGCCCCATGAGATAAGAGTACAAATGCTTTGCCATTTCAGAATTGGTCACATTTCATGGTTGATTTAATATAGATTTTTAAAAACTGTTTAGTAAGTGCCTGACAAACTTCTTGCATTCATTCTTCTGACCACGTCACACAAAGACTATCACACTTTGAATTGGGACGATGTTCATAAGAGGAGGTTTAAAAGCAAATAACAGGAAGACAAACATTGTGACTGCCCTACCTCTTTTGGGTTTTTGCAGCAGGCACCTCTGTTATTTACATCTCATCTCATCAGTCCTCTTCTGACTTTTAGGCTCATCAGGAAGGGGATAAACACTTCCTGTATTACCAGCATTACAATCACAAGAGGAGCCGCAGGATTTGTCTTCAGTGTCCCCTGATTTGTTCACAATTCCATAGGAGCTCTCCTTGTTCAATGAAAGGCTAGAGCAAGTGATAGCACAACCCACATTTCACATTCTATTTACTAAAGTGCAGATGTGTTGGATTCCATACACTTCTTGTAAGGCCCTGAGGATAGCTTATCTTTGTTGTCTCATTTGTCTCTGTTTTTACTCTAACTTCTTAGAATCATATCTTTAAAAAATGCATCTTTTATCCAAGTACTTGTTTCAATTCTGTGATGTTGCTTCATGAGACAGACCATGTTTCTACTAAATACTTGGAGAATACAGCTGTGAATACTGTTAAAACAGAATGCATGCTGCTGACAATGGGAAATTTCTTTCATTCATTATTTAAGATACTGTTGCTTAATCAGTAAATACTTATGGTGATTCAGGCATGGTGCTAGGCGTGCTGTTGAGGCTGGAGCTAAAGCCAGAGACTGAAGAAAATGCCTGTGGAAACTTCTGTCTTCAAATATGATGCACAGGACAACAGGAAGACTAATGAAAAGGCAGTTTCTTAATCAATTTTTGCATTTGAGGACTATCATAGCCACATTATTGAAAAATATTAGGTTGAAAGACTGAAATCTAGGAGAAAAATCAGGCAATATCAGCTTATTAGCATTTGAAGCAAAAAGCATCGGAGACAGGACGGTGGTCATAAAGGAAATTGAGTATATGAGAAATTTGGGGATGGAGCTGAGAAAATCTGGTAGTACCTCTTATTAGATTTAAAGATAAGGGTGGGTTGAAAATTCTTTGATGGGGAAGTTGTAGTTGTTGTCAAATGTAGTGCTAATTAGTACAGCACAGTCAAGAAAATGATGAAGATGAGTCAAAGCAGAGAAATGAGAGCACTGTGTGGGGCCCTTTAAATCTAAAATATCTGTGAAGCATTTAAATGGAATCCAGAAAGTATAGAAGGTGGCCAAGTCCGAAAGCAAGGAGAAATGTGTGAGTCTGATCTCATTTCAAAGATCAAGTCAACTGTTTGAATGGATGGTTCTAGAGCAATGGCACAGTCATATTAAAATATGTACTCCAATCTAAACTTCACACTTAATGTAACAATCAAGTGTAAGTAGATCACATACACAAGTGTAAAACTGTAAGATTCATAAATGAGAAAAAATTCTTTGGGGTTTATGGCTAATGAAACATGAACACATAGTCTATTAAAGGAAACACAAGTATATTAAACATTAGAAAAAATAATACTTTTGTTGTATGCAAGACATTATGAACAGGATGAAAATACGAAGAAAACAAAAGCAAATCATATCTACAATAAGAGACAAATATACATACACACATATATACATATGAGAGTATATATTATAGTATTTATATATAAGCATACATACAGCTGAACAGAGACAGAGGCAGATGAGTTTCTGAGTTTGAGGCCAGCCTGGTCTATAGAGTGAGCTCCAGGACAGCCAGTGCTATACAGAGAAACCCTGTCTCGAAAATCCAAAACAAACAAATAAAAAAGATATTCAGTGTCATTAGCCAATAAGGATATATAAAGTAAAAACACAATGAGCTACTATTATACCAACTTCCAAGTAGCTTAAAATACACAAGAAAGATAACTACAAGTTTTGATGATGAAGTGAAGAAACTAGATCACTCCCCTACAGTGTCAGTAAGACATAACATAGTACATTTTGGATGGACATGTTTGGCAGTTTCTAAAGTAAACACTCAACTACAGTGTGATCCATCAATTTCACGGGAGTGCTCATCACACAGAAATGAAATATTGGGTTTACATAAATGTAAAACCTATAGGGATTAGTGAGATGGCTCAGGTGGGTCCAGGTACTTATTGTCTAACCTTCCCATGTATGGTCCCTACTACCCCAAGATGATACACACTAATAAACATAAAACACAGTACCGTAATGTTGATAGCTTAACTGATAATAGTCTAAAACTAGGGATGAAAACACACCTGTGCAATATTAAACAAAGGAAATTCAACCATACACTTCTACTTACTGATGAAAAGAAGCATCTTGCAATATACAACAATCTAGCTGCAACTCTAGGGGACCATATTGAGCGAAACAGCTAATCTCAAATAAAACACATGGTATACCTGTATTGTTTTAATGTCACTGAAATAAGAAAATCATTGGGTAGAGAGCAGATTAATAGTTACCCCAGGTGGTAGCTAGTGGGGGAGAGAGAGGTGTTGGCTAGAAAGGGCAACAGAAAGGACTCTTGTGGTGATGAAAATGTTCTGTATACTGATTTATCAATGTCAATATCCTGCTGTGACACTAAATTACAAATTTGCAGAATGTATTATTGGAGAACACTGGGAAAAAGATGTGTGAGGTTTCTCTTTCATTGATTTATGGCAATGCACAATTATCTGAAAATAAAAGTTTAATTAAAATGGAGAGCTTTAGTAGTCCTCAGTAATATGTCAAGGTCAGAATTTCATAGAATTGGCTATCTTATATACCCTTCATTACTATCCCTTTTTAAGAGCCTATATTCATAGCCTTTCCTTTGTAGCAAGGTACCATCAGCTTTAATATTAAAAAAATTAAAATTCAGCATAGAGTGTATAGTGAAGAATTTTCTGGGTGCTAGAAAAATGTGTTTTTTTTTTTCAGCACACATAAAGTTCTCGGCCCCATCCCAGTACTGAAAGACCCATTCAAAGTACTGTACTAGTATAATCCCAGACCTTAGAAGGTAGAAGTAGGAGAATCAGAAGTCTAAATTTCAGGCCAGACCAGACTGAGTTACATGAAATCAGAGAGAAAAAAGATTAAAATTAAGAATGTTTTTTACTTACAAGACCACAAAACCAGTTCTTAAAGGACTCACTGGCCAAACAAGGAAAAAAGACCTGCATATGGGAAACTGACTATCGTTTAGTGAGAGTCAAGTTTAAGAGGTCTTTGGAGGATGCTGAGCTAAAGCTGACTTCAATCACATGTGCATCGAAGGGGAATCATTCTACTGCTTAGCAACAGCAGGGGAACTTACACTGAAACAACAATTGTGAAGGATGTTTCATTTGCTGTAGTGTAGAGGGAGATAAGAAGGGCATTTTTAATGTAAGTATTTGGACATGTTCCTGAAGACACAGCAATTCAAGTTTTGAAGCGTGAACTCAGATTCTGGAATTGGACTGCCTACCCTGCTTCTGCCAAACTCTGAGATACTAGGCAAGGTACTTAATCTCTCTAAGCCTCACTGTGGGCATTTAGAAGAGTGAGTGCCTGTTTGAAGATCCAGAGAAAGTAGTTCATAGGATTAAGTGAAATGACATACATCCAGACCTCAGCACAGTGTCCAGAAACAGTCTCACTAGGTATACACATCTGTCCCTTACACATGAATGATTGGTTCTAAACCATCCCTAGAAGATACTTAAACCTACCGATGCAAGATTTGAATATAATACATGTAAAACACCTGTATTCTTTAAGTACCAGTAAATACCAATAAAAATGGGCTACAATGGTTAGGAAATGATGACAAAATCTACATATTCAGTAAGACAACATTTTGATGTTTGATAGGGCCTCATGTATTTCAGGGAGTGATTTTAAACTTGTTCTGTAGTAGAGGATGGCCTTGAACTTCTGATCTTCCTGCTTTTATGATAAGCATATGCCACCACATTTGTTTTAGGTGCTGCTGAGTGTCTAACTCAAGGCTTTGCACAAGCGAGGCTACCAATGGATCTAAATCTTTAGTCTATGACACAGCACTTCTTTTTGAGATAGGATCTTCCCATACAGACCAATCTTGTATTAAACTTGGCAATCATTCTGCCTAACAGAGTACTGGTATTTATAGATGTACATTACTCCATTCAGCAAGGCAAAATGCTTTTAAAATATCTGATCTATAGTTGGCTGATTAAATGGATGTAGAACATGGGTATGTAGGACCCATAATATTATCTCTGAACATCATTGTGATTGTTATTAGTATTGTCTCTCTGAAGGTTATAAAAGGCATGTGAGCAGACATCATGGCTGTTATAGAAATTGGAAAATATAATCCTCTTGAGAGATTTACTGGACAACAACAATCAACTGATCAAATAGTAGAAGAATCCTCAGGTACAGCAAAGGTTTAAAGGGTATGGCAATGATTCAGCCTCACTACTGAAGACAAGGACCAGAAAAGGAGTTGGTACCCATAGAATTAATAAAGAATATAGAAATAGTGTACCACTGATATCGTTTTTCTATTTCAATTTTGAATGGAATTCAAGCCTGATCTAAGTACCTATGCAGCATCTCTTGAAGAGTAAGTCTAGTCTGGTAAAAAGAACATCAATCCCAGTGTCAAATAAACAGTGTCAGATTCTTACATCATTTATGTAATACAAGGAAACATATTTATTTTTCAGCACTGTTAGTGGTTATTGTCGTACTCTACACTGAAGCCTAGCTTTCTCATCATCTGCTGTGCTTTTGGGTGCTTGCTCACAGCTCAGCTAGGTTCCTAATTGGAGCTTGCCCTCAGGGAATTACACCATGCAAGGTGCTGTCTTCTTCCTGAGGAATGGGACAGTGGCCAAAGATTGAATGAGGCAAGGGTGAAAGACTTCACCATGCCATTCACTTATAATTCTGAAAGACTGAGCTGGCTCCAGAGACTTCCTACAGAATCTAGTTGCAACCTTGTTACAAGCACGTCATGGAGCAACTTTAGCTCTGCTCAACCATTCGTGTTTCACCTCTGATCATTCTGCCAACAACTCTCTCCAGGTGCTATTGATTCTGATTCCGATCCCAGAGTGCTTGTTACTCCCAATTTTGAAAGTAGTATAA
This sequence comes from Apodemus speciosus, assembly GCA_002335545.1. Classification (NCBI taxonomy): domain Eukaryota; kingdom Metazoa; phylum Chordata; class Mammalia; order Rodentia; family Muridae; genus Apodemus; species Apodemus speciosus. The sequence goes on from BDUI01000893.1 coordinate 111,061, forward strand.
AGGCACTCTGGTGCCACATAGACTTATGGCAAATATGAAATGAGACCACATGCCTGGTAGTAAACAGTGCTAAAAATGGTAGTGGATGGATGACATTTAAAGACATTATGCTAACTGAAGTAAACCATACAGGAAGGATACATAGGATTCCATCATGTAATGGACCTGGAGGAGTCAGATTCACAGGGGCAGAAAGTACGGTAGTGGTGCTGTGGGCAGAGATACAGCAGGAAAGCAACTGTCAGTTAAAGGGCACTGAGTTTCCCTCCTGTAAGACGGGAAAGTTCTGAAGATGTACTGCATAATGATACAAGAAATTAACATTGCTGAACTAAACACTTAAAAGGACCTAAGGTGGAAAATTTTATGTTGTGAGTTCTTAAGCACAATTTGATATAAAAACACTCGAAACAGCTACCACACTTACACTGTCATTTCCAGTTAACTGGTTTACACCTCAGCTTTTCTGCCTTTCCCACTATCTTTTCACCTTCCTGGCAGGGGCACACAGTTGCAAGCATTATTGAGGCAGCCTCCTCCCAATGACAGCTTGCCTAGCGTTTCTCCATCATCTGATCTTTTCAATCACTGGCATCTCTTATAAAGAGATCTTCTCATATCTCTTTATACTGACAGTTTTTGAATGCTCTGAAATCACCCTGGCAGAGGCGCCAAAGGACTCCATTGAAGCCAACAACACTGTCATACCTCTTTTCTCTAACAAAACAAACACTTTAAAATCACCACCATAACCTTTGGAAAAGCACATCAAATTGCATCATGACTTAAAAGAAATTATATGGTGTCAGTGCCACGATGCTGAAAGGAAGGGATTGAGACCAGGAGTCTGGTGAAGCTGACAGATATAATGATGTGGCTAAATACTGTGACAGATTTTGATGCAAATTCAAGGTTCAGGCTGTGTGTGTGTGTGTGTGTGTGTGTGTGTGTGTGTGAGAGANGAGAGAGAGAGAGAGAGAGAGAGAGAGAGAGAGAGAGAGAGAGAGAGCAAGAGAGAGAGAGAGCATGTGTGCATTGTTATGTGGATTTTATTTGTATAAAGAACAGGATCAAGCTCAGAAAATACAGCAGAGGAACAATCAAGCTAAGGCAGAGAACTTTAAAGTGGCAGGAGAGGTATTTTTTTCTTTGAAAGTAAAAACTGGTCATCGGACTTTAAGTGTATACAGGGTCAGGTTATGGGCGGGGGGGGGGACGGTCTGTGACTCAAACTGCCTATCTGATAAGCAAAACTGGAGAGCAGATATTAGGGCCTACTCTGATAATTGGGATGATGTCGCATGAGGAAACAAGTATAGATTGTAGAAAATATAATCAGGAGGTTGGAATGCTAAGGAAAGAGATTCAGTGGAAGGGATGGTGTCAAGATAGGTTGTGGAACTGATATGCAGCCAGAGGTTGTCTCTCCTGCCCTACTTTTATGCAGCCCTCCTAGAGGGCTGATGAGGGCCAGCAGAGCTGGGCTCTTCCCCAGAGCCAGGCAGGGTTCTGCAGGTTTTAATGATTACAGCAGAGAGCTTGATCCCCTGGAAAGCCCTTGCAGTCCTAACCCAGCAAAAATGCATTGAATCTGACAGGTCAGCATTTGCCACCTCTGGTGCCAATGCAGAGGAGAAACAAATTGTCCCATTTGCAAGCATCACACATGCATGAGGTTAGGAGTTCCTCATTTGTTATATAAAATTATATTTTAAATAATAAAGGTGTAAATCAGATGCTATGGTTCTGCTTTCTGTTTGTTGTTGGCTTTGAGTTTGATTGATACCTGTGTTTCTGTTCTGAAGACTTGATATTGAGAGGTTTTGAGGAGGGCTGAACTCCTCTAAGGATATTAAAGGCCATCTTTGCCAGAATTTCATGTATCCACCCAATGCATTCATAGAGGCAGAAAGGTCGGGGTTATGGGAAGATCAACTTTTAACTCAGTTCAAAACATAACAGCCAAATGATTGGGGCTTTTATAAATGGACTGTGTTGTGGCACAAAGTTGGGAGTCCCCATCAGTCAATTTTAAGGCCAGGCAGGTATAATTTTGCGAGCTAAGCCATAGGTCTCCCATGCCAGGGGAGAAAATTAACTGTATTTGGAAGATCCAATGAAACATTAAATCTTAAAAAAATAAGTAAGTGTGAATCTATGTTTGTTGTATGATGTGTTCATGTGGATGTTTTACTTTTTTGCATATGCGTGTGTGTGTGTGTGTGTGTGTGTGTGTGTGTG
>BDUI01000893.1:116926-145548 GCA_002335545.1 Apodemus speciosus
GAGTAGAGGGGCTGCCTGAGGCCAGCAATATGGTGGATGTAGAGTCTTTGACAATAAATGTATTAGTTACTTTAATATATACAAAACCATCTGTAATACCCCTAGAAGGTACATATACTATACTTTATAGAAAGCCAACAATGGAACTGTTCCATCAATATTTTGAATGATATAAAAATCTACAACCATGCTTTCTATCAATGTTTCAAAGATTCGCTGACTCAAATGTATCTATCTGCCTATATTTATGTATGTTCATCTTGTGCATCCTTGGGTGTAGATGTCAGAAAAGAGCATTGGCTATTCTATAACTAGGGTTATAAGGGGTTGAGAGGTATGACATGGCTGCTTGGAACTGAACCATAGTTCTCTACAAAAGCAGTAAGTGCTCATACCTGCTGAGCATCTCTCCAGCTCCCAACATTCTGACTTATTATTTTATTTTATATTTTTATTGGTTATTTTATTTATTTACATTTCAAATGTTATCCTCCTTCCCAGTTTCTCCTCCACAAGTTCCTTATCTCCCCCTCCCTCCCCCTGCCTCTATGAGGGTGCTCCCCCACCTGCCCACCCACTTCTGCCTCAGCAACCAAGCGTTCTCCTACCCTGGGTCATAAAGCCTCCACAGGACCTAGGGGCTCCCCTCCCGGTGATGCCAGATAAAGCAATCCTCTGCTACATATACAGCTGGAGCCATGGATACCCCCTGTGTACTCTTTGGTTGGTGGTTTTGTCCCTGGGAGCTTTGGGGGGGTCTGGTTGGTTGATATTGTTGTTCTTCCTATGAGGTTGCAAATCCCTTCAGCTTCTAAGTTCCCCATTGGGGTCTCCATGCTCAGTCCAATGTTTGGCTGTGTATATCTGCATCTGTATTGGTGCAGTCTGGTAGAGCCTCTCAGGGGACAGCTATACCGGGCTCCTGTCAGTAAACACTTCTTGGCATCCACAATAGTGTCTGGGTTTGGTGGCCACATATGGGATAGATCCCAAGGCAGAGCAGTCTCTGGATGGCCTTTCCTTCAATTTCTGCTCCACTCTCCGTCCCTTCATTTCCTATTGACTTTTAAGGTGGTCAAGTTTGAGCACATTCCAGAACAGCAATTGTAACCCAGATAATCACTCAATAGTGACATTCCCTGACTTCCTTTACATACAATGAAAATTTCCTGGAGTGTTTTCCAAGTTTTAGTATTATTTTTTTTTTACAATCACTATATAATATGGTGAAACACACTAATGACCCTCTATATCATCTGTTTTTCCGATCAGAATATAAGCTCGCATTAGGACAGAAATTGGTGGTATTTGTTGCTTTAAATTTAGAATATGAAATGTTGACTGACATATCTCAATAGATAGTGAGTGAGTGAGTGAATAAATGTATGTTTCAAATTTTGGCTAAAAAACTCTCCAGGATTTCTTAAGTACAATCTGGTTTACTAAGCCAACAATCACAGGTCATTAAATCATGGGTCATTAAATCATTGTTTTAAAGCAGGGTATTGGTGGTGAAAGACTTTTATCCCAGCACTTGGAAGGTAGAGGCAGAAGGGTCTCTGAGTTCAAGGCCAGCCTGGTTTACTTAGAAATTTACAGGACAGCCAGGGCTATACCGAGAGACCCTGTCTTGAACTCCAAAAAAAATCGTTGTTTTAAAAGATATTGAAATTATTTTGAAGACAAAAGATTCAAAAGCATATTGAGAAATGGTTTGTCCAGTGCCACTATACTAAGCTTTAGGAGCTGAACACAGCTCTTTTGTTCCCCTTCCTGCTCTGTTCATTCTTGTGGTTAAAAGTAATCCATGTCATATTTTCTATTTATACTTTATATTATGAAGGGAAAAAAGCCAATAACTACATGGTGGAGAAACTTATAGCTGTCACCTTAACTAAGTGGTCAAGTTTCACCTTACCAGTCAGTAATAAAACATGAACATCATGTAGCCATTGTAGGATGTCCTCAGAAAGAGATATCACCTTTGCTATTCTTTCCCTAAGAACATCACAGAGAAACAGCAGATAAGCCACAAATGAGGATCCTGCATCTAAACAGCAAAAGAGTATTCTGCAAGGTGTAATGGTCACGAAAGAAAAATGGAAGGCTCAAGGATGAATTTGAGAAAACTATGGAGACAGGAATAATCCTGTAGAATTCTGGAAGAGAAAAAGACCACTAGTGAAAATATGGCTAAATAGGAGTAAAATCTGTAGTTTAGTTAACAGTGTTATCTTAACAGTAATATTTTCGTTTGGACCATTAAATTATGATTATGTATCATTACTACATGAGAAACAAGAGTGATTTTTCTATAGAACTCGTTGTCTCATGTCTTACATGTGTCAGTTTTCTGCAAACCTGGAACTATTTAAAAATGAAAAGCGGGGGGAAAAAAGCAATAGAAGGTAAGCAGGGTTTGCATTGTTTTGTTTGGTTTGTTTGTTTGCTTTCCTAGATCGAAGCATATTTGCAAGTCTCAAGGTGCCTATAATGAATGTTTTCATTTGAGATACTTCTGAGATAACAGCTTTTTAGAGTTGAAATATCATTTGGAACTGGAATTGAAAGAATTTTCCTAATAATCTAAACAACTAACAAGAGCAGAAATGTGTTGCCACAATACTCTCTAGAAGTCAGCAGTTGAAAAGAGCCCACTAGATAACATTCCTTTTTTAAAATTCAAAACACTTGTGACCACAGCAAAGATAAGAATTCAAGCATCCCTCTAGGAACTTAGGTTATCTGTCCAAGAAGTGTTTGAAGTGGGCTTTAGGGCTGTTTCATTTTGATTCTTGACATTGAAACTTGAGATGTTAGAAAAATATTTACACTTACTCATTGCCATTGGGAAGTATAGGTGATTTGATTAAAAGACATATTCTTATTTTAAACTATTTTCTCTAACCACACAAAAACATCTAACCAAAGACTTATTTTGTTTGACGTATGGTCTCATGTAATGTCGATCAGATTGGTCTCAATCTCAATATGTAGACAAGGATGACTCTTAAATTTAACAATTCGCCTGCCTACATTGCTTAAATTCTGTGACTATACAAGTGCACCAAAAGACTTTTGAAACTTGTTGAAATATTCTTTCTTGTGAATGAAATTCATTTCCTTAGTTTTGGAGTGATGGGAACAACCAACATGATGTGCATGTGCTACTATTTTCTTAATAAATACTTATGATAATCATCGCTAATCAATTACTTCACTGTTTTCACTTCATGTTCTTTAGTAATAAGGGACACTGGGTGGATAAGCTACTAATGAGTCCACTTGTGAGATAAGAATACTTATCATCTCACATAGAGTGTCCTAAGAATGAGAATGAAGCAAGAAAGCTGACCTTAACATAGCTTTTCAAGTTGGTAACTTGATAAAGCTGGGTTTTTTTCAAGTAACTTCCTTTCTTCCCTCTCTCTTTCCCTTCTCTCTTCCCCCTCTTTCTTTCTTTCTTTCTTTCTTTCTTTCTTTCTTTCTTTCTTTCTTTCTTTCTTTTTTTCTTTCTTTCTTTCTTTCTTCCTTTCTGTGTGTACAGATGTGTCTGAAAGTCAAAGGAAAACTTGTGGCAGTTGGTTCTATCTTTCCACCATTGTATATCCTGGGGATTTAACTCAGTCCATCAGATTTTATAGCAAACATCTTTACCAACTGAAGCATCATGTAGGCTTAGCTCACTGAAACTTTTAAAAATTGTTCTTGTGTTCTCACATCCTGCTTCATATAGTTATAATGATCATCAAATAGAACCATATAAAAATGTGTCACAAGTTATCAAGAATTATACCAATAGAAGATAATCTTATCAAGAGAGGTAAGAAAATCAACCATTTAGTGCATTGCACTGACATATTTTGATAATCATTTGTTTTCTTATCACCATTCCTTTAATGTTATTTGTCAAGATTAATGTTATTAGTAAATTCTTAATAACCCAATTTTTATCTTCATGTCAATGTCCTTTTCCCTTATACTTCTGCTAAACCTCTCTCCTGAGCTCCAAATAGGTTTGTTTTTGTATTTGGACATACCATGGGAACATTAAACTGGAAGATACAGGCATTAAGTCCTCAGCTAACCTCTAATCTGTTTTCTCCTTAGTCTATCACCCAGTAAATACACAAGAATTATTCAAACAAACAAGGAAGAAAACAAACACCCAGGAGTCAGCTATAATATTCTATTCATGACATTTAAATCATAATCAAACAATGTAAACTTTACTACCAAATACCCTTCAATCTAGTCTTGATACTTTTCAGAGGGTCTTTTTTTAGATCATGAAATCTTTCCTATTACTTTTCATTGCCTGTAAAATACCTATTACTATTCAAATAATTATGTAATAATAAAAATTTCATTAGTTATTTACTTTTTGCATATGTATTTTACATTTCTCGATTTTTTTTGAGACAGACTCCTAACTTTCTGTCCTGGTTGTTCTAGAGCTCATTTTGCAGACCAGGCTGCCTAAAATTCATAGAGATCCATCTACCACTGTCTCCTGCATGCCAGCAGTAAAGTTGTGTGTCATCATGGCCAGCCGAAATTCAAAAATATTTCAAATGCAGTAGGAAACATGTACACATACAAGATCACATATACACATACTCACCTACCCACAGACATAAACACACATACACACATACACACTCTCTCACACACTAGTAGGAAAATGACTTGGGAAGAAAAAAAATTGGGAAGGGAAAAGGGATGAGAAGATGATGTGGAGGTCTTTAATCAAAGAGCATTAAATGTACGTATGGATTTGTGAAAGAATAAGCAAATTAAAAGAAAGAATTCTTACTTCTTTTTTGTGTGAAACAATGTCTAACACATTGGGACTGTGAAGATTTATAAGGAAGGACCTGTTTTTAGTGTAGTGCAGGCACACTCCCTAGTTTGTTCTGAGGGGATACAATAACAGCTAGAGCTTCTGAAAGGTGAAGAAAATTGTCCCTCTTCCTTTACTGTCATGCAGTGTGGCATTCATTTTCTGACCATTGAACAAAAGTCTTAGGGACCAATGCAAATATTAAAAATACCCAAATGGAAATACAGAATGTCACTGGATTCATAACGCTATAGCTTCTAAACCTACTCTGAAAGAACATTTCCCCCACATTAGAAAAAAATATTATATATCCTGTTACTACAAGTAAAAACTCACACACTTATGCAAACTGTTACAACAATAACCAGGACCATCTTCCTGATTGACTGAGACCCTTGACTCTGTTGTCAATTTTGGATGTCCTAATGCTACATTTGTGCCCTTCGGGAAACCTTACAGCTTCTCTCTTATAATATTGAAGCATGAAACGTGTGTGTGTGTGTGTGTGTGTGTGTGTGTGTGTGTGTGTGTGTGTGACTATGCATATGAGTGCACTGAATTCAAAAGGACAAAAAGTCACTACACAATTGAGACAACATACAAATTGGAAGTAGGCTGAAAGTAATAAATCTCTAATCCCCTATTAGGATCCAGAAATCTTGGTGTTAGGGTTTAGTAATATTTTCATTATTTCAAAGACTCAGATATTTTTTGCTTCTGAGGCATTACAAAGGCGTCCATAGAAATAGAGCATAAATATCATACCAAGAGTGGGAAAGTAAAAACAGGGTGAAAAACATGATGAGGAGCAAGGTAATGAATGGTAGAAAGGGTGTGTGGGAAAGTTGCCAAAGCCATTAGGACCTTAGAAAAAGTCTTCAGCAAGGAATAAATCTGAAAGACACACACACACACACACACACACACACACACACACACACACACACACAAACTGACATACACACACACACTCTAAAGTTTTTATTTATAACAAGTTTACATGTAGATCATTCTACGATAATTTTGGGTGTGATAAAACTAAGGTCTTAAGATAAGTGTAAGTACTTATGGTATATCCAGAAGCTAAAAATCCTTATTTTTAAATTTTAAACTTTTGTTAATATTTATTTATATCTGATACTGCTAATATTATAGCAGTCTTTTTTTATAACATATGCCATCCACTTAAAGCCAAACTATATTTGTACACAAATTGAGAAGGAAAATTACTTTTAGAAGGACTGAGCTATTAAGGTGACACAAGAATATGGTGAGACTGGGCTTGTAATCAAAAGGAGTATTATGCATACCAGCATACATTTATGTTCTGCAATCTCTGTAGACAATTAACAGCATCCTGGCTATTAGGATCTCCATTATCCATTGGGCTACTTAAAAATTTTAAAATTTAAAATGTATTTATTTTGTATGTACGGTGTTTGTACATTAAGTGTGGTCACACATGCAATTGTGCATATATGGAGATCAGAAAACAATTTTTGGGAGTTAGTTTTCATCTTCCAGCTTTTGAGGTAAGGTGGGAGTCTCTTGTTTCTGCTGCTGCACTCGTATGTCCTGCCAGGTGGCCCAGGAGCTTCCAGACAATTTGCCTGTCTCTAGCTCCCATCTTATAGTATAGGAATCCTCGGAGAGCATCCTGTATACGTGGCTTTCTATGCTGGATCTGAGGATCAAACATAGTTCATCAGGCTTATGTGTCAAGTTGGCATCTTTTCACATTGAGCCATCTCCTTGGCATCCATGGTCTATTTTTGTACTACAAATGGGAATTTGAAATTAATTAATTTAGCACATAATCACCTGCTTTTTGAATATTGCTATTTTAAAAATAGGTTCAAAACTTGTAGCTAAATGATAAACATTTTTCATAGTTCATTTTCTCTTAAATTTATGGACATGTATTTTCCTATAATTCACATGCAGTTTTCTTATTAACCTGATAAGAAAGAAAGTTCATGTCCAAGAACTATATTTTAGCTTTGCTAGTGAAATTGAGAGACTGATGAGGGAATATACAGAGAGATGGAGAGACAGACTTTTAAAACCACCTTCTTCATTTCTCTAAATGAATAGGAAATAAACAGCTCTTGTCCGCATCTGTTTTGTTTGTTCTGATTTGAATCAGACTGAATGGGCTGTTGTTTGCCACTGAGTGCTGCAATCACTGTGACTTAGCTCCCTCAATACTGCACCCCTTATCACTTTCCCAAGCCATCTTTGTTATGTGGTTGTTAGGTGACACAGGTATGTGATAGCCAAATGGAAGTGTTATGAGAAAAGGTGCTGAAGATCTCTAGCCTTGTCAGTAAAAAAATTAAAACAAGCCAAAAGCAGACTTCTATTTTGATCTCTTTATTTTGTTTGTTTATCTTGTTTTTGACAATGTATCAACATGTATCCCTGTCTGGTTTCAAAGTTACAACAATTTCCCTGCCTCAGCCTCTTTAGGAGTTTTTATAAGTGTGTGCCAACACATGGTGGCATTGTTCACTCTCCCTCTCACTGCTGGAGGATGGTTTAGTAGCCATTCATTACAATCACATGATAAGCTTGAGTCAAAATCAATGAAAGCAATGAAAACGCAACATGGCATTGTTGGGCCTCCACTATCTTACTTCCAGGTATCTTAACACTATAGCCAAACACAGCTTTATTCACTTAAACCATCACACACCATATACTGCCTTTGCATTTTTTACATCCATGGGGTTCCTGATACAAAACCCCAGCCAACAAAATGTGGATAAGGAAAATAAATGAAGGAGATCAACCCTTCTACATTGTGAGAGAATTTAAGAGGACATGGCTTAGGCCAAGACAAAGAAATATCCAAGTCAATTTAGACAACTCCTAGGTTCTGATCTTTGTGTCTTTACCACTGTGCTTGATTGATAGTCAAAAATGAAATCGACTTTAATGCATAAATAATGTAGGTATACACTTCTATAAGGTTCTTAGCTTGTAAAGAAGCTTGTAAAACAACTGTTGGCTGTTTATATATGTGCTGTATGTGGAATTATAAGTGTATTTGTTATCAAAAAGTCAGGGGCTTCTAACCTAAGGATCAATACTGGTTAGACACAAGAAATTCCAAGGGTGTTTCCCCCACAATGCAGTCTCAAAATCAAATGCTATTTTGTCAGCCACCCTTGATTTAAGGCAACATTTCCCAGAAACTGAAAAAGTTCAATAACAGAAATGCTTTTTCTTCCTTTTTCCAACTCAATGAAAAAATAAAGCAAATGAACAAAAAAAATCAATAAAATGTGGAACTGATGAAAGTTCCACATAATTTCCTGACATGTCATTCAAGGTCCCAAGAGGTCAAACTATGGAAAGTCTAACATATTCAATAACGCAAAATTTTTTGTGTTAATCTGAATTTTGTAGCATACACGTGTAATCCTGTCCCTCAAGAGGTCGATCAGAAGAAGGAGTTCAAAGCCAAACCAGACTACATAATAACCCTGTCTCAAATGGAAACCCCCAAAAACAATAAAACAAATGAAAGCAAGCAAAGAAAATGCATGTTAAGTAATAATAAAGGAAAGAGGTGCAGTCACTGAAAGATGCAGAAAATGAATAGCTATGTGTATCTTCCCTGGAAAGAAAAAGTCATCCTTAGAGGGTGAACTCTGTTGAAGTCTTGCCCTTTAAAATTTATTTCCCCTGTTAATTTTGGGACATGAGCTCTAATAGGTATATTTTATTTTCTATATTTAGACTAAACTAACAATGTTTATCATAGCTGTAAGTAGATGAGCAGTATTTAGAGGTCATTGGCCATTAGCATTTAACTCACTTGCTGAAGTCGCAGAGATGACTATAATATCTTGAGGATGATTTAGGATTTCAGATGAGGTACGAGGACCTTTTCCCAGTCCTTCACACAACAGTAACATGGCTATCAGAGAAATAAGCATTCAATTTCCAGTCTCAGGGGAGAAATGAGCTCAGGCTTGATTATCATTTATGGTGATTGAGTTTCCTCTGACACAGAAGCCAGACTTGCTGTTGGGCTTTATGGATAATGCTCTCAATAACTGCCCAGCTAATCTCTTCAGCTATTGCATCTTTCCCAGATTCCACTGTCTCCTACGTAAATGTTGTAAAATTCAGAAATGAAGTTTAAGCAAAATACAAATATGGCTCTATTTTAGGATGGTGGAGGTGTTATCCACATTCAAGGTTCAGATCCCAGATTCAGAGGGAGAGATGACAGGATGGCCTTTTTAGAATCAAGACAAAGGGACTGCACAAAATTGTAAGATTGACACCAGCCTATGGTGAAGATCACCAGTAAGTGATCCCCACAGGACATATGAATGTTGGAAACAAACATAAAGACAGCTAGGTCCAGTTAGCCAAACCACATGGTGTGCACTTCCTTTCTCTTATTTCAGGCTCAAGGAATCTGTGTGGATTTTCTTTAAACTTTTAATGTTTTTTTTGAATGAAGATAGCAGATTTTCTTTTTTCAAGGCAATTGTTATAACAAATGTAGGAACAAAGTAATGGATAGACATATAAGAGGGGCTATTAGCTTTGCCTAGAGGAGAGCAAATATAACTTGAGTTATGTACTACGAATAATGAGCAAAACTAGTTAATACTGGGTGTAACTAAAACAGAAAATCATGCAAGACAGCTAATGTTGAGTACAAGGCCTACAGTGTATACTGTGCTTATTTCATGTGTGTGTTTGTGTGTGTGTGTGTGTGTGAATGTGTGCTCATATGCATACCATGGTATGTATGTGGAGATCAGAGAACAACTTGTGGCAGTCAGTTCTCTCCTTCCAGTGTGGGCCCTGGGGATTGGACTCCAGTTGTCAGGTGTAGGTTGGTGGCAAGTTCCTTTACCAGTGGAACCATCTCATTTGTCCTTTCTTTTTGTCTTGTCAAATGCTATAAAGTATTCTAGATTTCAAGGGAAACAGAATTCATTCTCACACTGTCTTCTGTTCAAGTTAAAAATGATATTAATACTCTAATCTCTCTGGCTACAGAAGCAAACATAAGAGCAAAACCAAAAACTATTGAATCTGGTAGTCCTATGACCTCAGCATGCATGCATGCATGCATTCATGCATACATACATACATACATACATACATACACACATACACACATACATACGTACATACATATATACATATGCATGCATGGACATGCACAAACACACATATACACTTGTTAAAAGTCCTAATTCCATGTTGGATTTTTGAGTGAGACCTGTACTTTGCTGCCCTTTCCTATTCCTCTTACAACATACATTTCCCAAACTAACCATTACTGAGGACCCATGTGGACTATGCACAGGGCTAAATCCTTTTCATGCAACAACACTTGCAATTCTTATATGCAATCTCAGCTTCCTTCATGACTCCTTTTTGAAGATGGAAAATAAGCTTAGAGCCTTTTAGTAGGCCACAGACAGTAACAAGGTCAGTCAGTTGTAGAACTGTGGGAATCTGAAGCTGTAGGAGAGGCACTGGAAAAGGGACAGAGAGTGACCAGCATAGATGGAATGGCGTGCAGATTATGATAATCTATGTAGTCAATCATAACATGAAATGAAAAACTCATATAGTTTTCATCAACTATATCAGCCAACTCACTGTAGATCAGAGAGAAAAGTTTGGTGCAAAGCCATTCGAAAGTCTCACCTTAGATAACAAAAAGAACAATAAAAAAGTCAGGACCAGGGCTGATTTTGGGGTGGTGGTGGTTATACTGAAATACTGATAAAATGCGGGCATTGGCAAGATCCCTTACAATATGTTTCATAAAAGACTATTCAAGTTACCATAGGCAATTAATTTGCCCTCTCTTCATTTCAGTTTTGCAGCAGGTCATAATGATGTGAAAGCAAAAAACCAAAACAAACCAAACWAAAGCAAACACAAAAACAAAAACAAAACAACCCCCAAACCAACCAAACAAACAAACAAACCAGCAAATAAACAAAAATGTCCCTATTGAAACTACATAGTAAAATTGAAAAGGAAAATAATGCTAATGGTCCTAGGACTTAGAAAACCAACTTTGAGGTATCTATATTAAATACAGAGGTGAATATCTGAGGGCAATCAAAGTAACTAGAATAACCATGAGAAACAGCAATATTCTATCCTTATCTTTCTTCAAAGGTGTCAGAGAATAAGCATCTTGCTATTTTAGCATGCTAACCTTATAGGGGGTCAGCACTACACTTGATTTGAGAAGAATTTTTTTTTTGGTTTTTTGAGACAGGGTTTCTCTGTGTAGCCCTGGCTGTCTTGGAACTCACTCTGTAAAGCAGACTGGCCTCCAACTCAGAAATCCGCCTGCCTCTGCCTCCCAAGTGCAGGAATTAAAGGCGTGCGCCACCACCTCCCAGCGAGAAGAATATTTCTGATGACAGCACTTAGTATCAGAACCTATTTCCAGGTTATGTGATGCATTTTGAAGAATATTGAGGAAGGATCATATGTAGATAATCTATGCTATAAATTCTACAGTATTTAAATAGGAACAATACAAAAATAAATTCTAATTTTATGCACATGCATAAAAATTACCTACATCTTTTCATTCAAAATGAGAAACTCCAAGTTAGATATCAAGGAACTTCCTTTTAAGTATCCAACAGATGCAAACAGTGTGCTTCCGAGTACTGCATAAGAGCAGGAAATCAAGATTTAAAACACACACACACACACACACACACACACACACACACACACACACACGCACACATGCACACATTCATGTAAGTACACACATTCATCAAATACAGTTCTGAGAAAAAAAAGAAGTCACCCAAAACCTATTCATTTGTCATAAGGTATTATAAGTGACATTATCTGTTGTGATTATATCCACCTTTGCATTTCTCAAAATTCTATTTTTGAATCTTGCTTATTTTCATGCCTAAAATAGCTTATTTTTGATTCTTTGATCGTCTTCCAAAAATGAAAGTTTACATAAAGCAGTTTTTCTCATGACTGATTAGACATGGATAAATATTTACATTAAGCAGTTCAAGGAGGAGAGGAATCTTGTTCTTTCAGGAATTGCACAATGAAAATTTTTAACTGATTCAGATTTCATATGCCAGATCAGGATTGTGAATAATTTAACAGCAGATTTCTTTCTCCTTTTTGCCTCTCTCCTTTTCTATTGCCTCGTTTCTCTCTCGACATATATAGGCAGTCCTCTCTCCAACCCTCCTCAACTTCTACAGTAACTCCAAGGAGAAAAAGGCTCAGATGGTTATATGGAAATATAGAATGAGTATAGAAATCTCAAAGCTGTATGCTTAGGCAAAGCAACACATCAGTATGGTATAAAATTTAAGGTATCTCTATATAATATTTCAGTTTTTCATTTCTTATATGTGACTGAATTGGGAAGGTACATATTTATAAAATAAGAATTCCAGAGTTCCGTGTTTTCCAGTCACAGCCCTCATTTTCAGCTCTGACATGGCAAGCTTCGGTTTTCTACACTTCATTTGTCCAGGTGCCTGCTGCATATCAATGCATATCTTCTCTCTACAACCATCGACCATGTAGATGCACTTATTTATTAGTCAATATATATTCTGTGAATTACATTCTGCAAATTTGAACACAAACAAAATGTGGTCGATATAATCCATAACACTGCACAGATGTCTTGAAGAGATTGGAGAAATCAGTCACCAGGAGGGCGACTATCTGAGAATTGCAAAATGCATTTGGATGGACAAGTTAGAGATCAGGTTTAAGCAGTAACAATATCCACAATTTGTAACTTCATCATGGCTATGGAAGGAAGTCAAATAATAAGTGTAGTCATCAATTTACATTTAAATGCAGAAAATGCAAAAGGAACCATACATACCAAAAGAAAGGAGACACGCATACACAAAGAAACTGAAATGAAAATCCTAACAAATGATATACAGAAGAAAAGAATCAAGGAAAAACATCCAGCTGTGGTAAAGTGCTTTCAAATTGCCATTTATGTAACTGATGCATGGAATAGACATTTCTCAATGTAGAGGGTAGGAACAGACCATTATTATGAACAGAGCAGGGTCCTTGGCAAAGTACCAATGAAATTACACTTTCGATAGTAAAGAAAATGGAGAGTGTGAAATAATGTCAATTAGAAAGAAATGCATGCTACTGGAGAGAGTCGGCACTATTCCTGGAAGAATAGCCATCACACTCAGAAACCCTGAGAGTTCTGGGAAGCATTGACTGCAGAGACAAGATTTACTGATTTAAACCAACACTTCAGTTGTGTTTAAAGGATAAAACATAATTATAATAATGTCATAGGATGAGAATATATATATATATACATATATATATATATATATATATATAAAAGTAGGAGTGATATTCAAAATGTTATACATAATGACTACTATGAGACAGACACATAGAAGTCAGGCATAGGCCATGATCAATCAGGGAAGCATTGAAGATTCAAAATGAAAAGAAATTGGTATCTGAGGAAACACTGGCTGAAAATTGGTGCCTTGCAAAATACACTTGATGATTTCCAATGAACATTTCTGAGCATCCCTCCCCCTTTACTGGAATCACACTCTCCATTAAAGGTAGTAGTAAATAGTTTAAAACTTCTCAGCTTTTAAAGAACCACCTTCACATAGCTTATATTAAACCACCTACAACTGTGTAAAACAGATAAGAAGTAGACTAAACAGGCTCAGATTACTAAGAAACAACTAGAAAACATTTAGAAAATTGGGATGGGGGCATGAATCTAGTATGTAAAAATTGTTCCCAGGCTGGAAAGATGGCTCAGGATGTGAATGTGATTATTGCTCTTGCCGAGGACTGCAGTGCAGTTTCCAGCATCCACATTCAGTGGGTAACAGTCCCATAACTCCAGCTCCAGTGACTCTGTTGCCCTTTACTGGCTTCTGTGGACATGCATGGGTATTGACATATAAAAAAATAAAATAAATTAGCCTAGTTTTCTAGCTGGTCCCAAACCTGCCCCGTCCTGTTCCATTTTCCCTCCTGTCTTCCCCACACCTGATTCCTCCTGTTTTCATCCTACACCCATTCCATTCCAGTCCTTTCCCCTCATCTGCCATGATATCTACTCTATTTCCCTTATTCAGTGAGATTCAGGCTCCTTGAGCCTTCCTTGAGCCCTCCTTGTTATTTATCTTCTTTGGGTCCATGGATTGTAGCATGGTTATCTTTTACTTTACAGCTAATATCGACTTATACCATGTTTGTCTTTCTCAGGCTGGGTTACCTCACTCAGTACGATCTTTTCTAGTTCCATCCATTTGCCTGCAAATTTCATGATGTCATTGTTTTTAATAGGTGAATAATACTCTGTTGTGTAAATGTACCATATTTTCTGTATCGGTTCTTCAGTTGAGGGGCATCTAGGCTGTTTATAGCTTCTGGCTATTACCCATAAAGCTATGGTTTGAACACAGTTGAGAAAATGTCCTTATGGTTTGGTAGAATATCCTCTGATTATATGCCCAACCGTGATATAGTTAAGCCTACACCAATGAAAACTCAGAGGAATCTATGGAGGTCACTTAAGCTAAGACTCCTAGCAATGGAACCTGAACTAGCCATCTCTTTTAACCAGATAAGACTTCAAATAGAGGGTTTGGAACACTAACACAGCCACAAAACCCTTTGACCTACAATTTGTCCTGCCTACAAGATGTGCTGTTATAGGGACCTAGCATGACCATCACCAGAGATGCTTCACTCAGCAACTGATAGAAACAGATGCAGAGACCCACAGCCAAACCCTAGGCAGAGCTTGGGGAATCCTGTGGAAGCGGAGGAGGAAGAATTGTAGGATCCCAGAGGGGTCAAGGACACCACAATAACCTACAGAATCAACTAACTTATGCCTAYAGGGGCACCCAGAGACTGACCCATTATCCAGGGTCCATGCATGGATCTGACCTAGGCCGTCTGCATATGTGTTACACTTGCACAGCTTGGTCTTCATGTAGGATTCTTAACAGCAGGAACAGTGACTGTTTCTGACTCTGTTGCCTGTCTTTGGATCCTGTTCCTCCTACTGGGCTGTCTCATCCAGTCTCAATAAAAGATATGCCTAGACTTTACTGCAACTTGATATGCCAGAGCTGATTGACATTCATGGGATGACTAAAGTGAAACAGAGGAAGGATGGATGGAGGGGAGGGGTTGGAGGACAGGCTGAGAAGAGGAGAGGGAAATGTGTTAAGGATGTAAAGTAAATTAATTAATTAATTAATTAAAATAATTCCTAAATTACCCACTTAACTAAATTTCAGAACAGTGAATAATTAGTAATAAAGCTTGTAAATAGTTTACCATCTGTGGATTTAAATTGCCTTTTGAAACTCTTTTTAAGAAGTTGCTACCAAAATGGTAAAATTATATGAAAAAATGAAACGTGCTGGAGAGATAGCTCAGCGGTTAAGAGCACTGTCTGCTCTTCCATAGGTCCTGAGTTCAATTCCCAGCAACCACATGGTGGCTCACAACCATCTGTAATGGGATCCGATGCCCTCTTCTGGCATGCAGGYGTATGTGCAGATAGAGGACTCAAAATAAATCTCATAAAAGAAAAGAAAAAGAATTCAAGAAAGTTAACAAGGCAAAGAGCTCAAGTGAAGATTCCTCAATCCCATTTGGGAGGGTGAAGAAAGCAATCATCCTGGGGCAGAGGGAGGGACCTGGGTAGAGGAGGGGATAGGGAGGTAAAAAGGGGAACATGATCAGGTATTGGAGGGGGGGCAGAAGTGTAGCCCTGAGGACCAGCAGAATGAATGGAATCAGGCAACCTTGGGAGGTGGGAAGTGTGTGTGGGGGATCCTCTAGAAAGTACCAGAGACCTAGGAGGTGAGAGACTCTAAGGACTCAAAGGGAGGAACCTTAGATAAAATGCCCAACAGTGTGGAAAGGCAACTTATAGATTCTACTTCCAGTAGAAAGACTGTGACCCAGAATTGTTCCTGTCTAAAAGAATTACAAGGACAAAAATGGAGAAGAGACTGAAAGAAAGGAGGCCCAGTGACTGCCCCAAATTGGGATCTATCTCAAGGGGAGGCTCCAAGACCTGACACTATTATTGATTCTATGGTGTGCTAACAGACAGGAGCCAGCATGGCTGCCCTCTGAGAGGCCCAATAAAGAGTCAGATGCAGATACTTACGTCCAATCAATGGACTGAAGTTGGGAATCCCTGTATTGAATTAGGGAAAGGCTGTAAGAAGCTGAAGAGGAGGGTGACCCCATAGGAGGACCAGCAGTCTCTACTGGCCTGTACCCCCGAGATCTCTCAGACACTGAGACATCAACGAGTCAGCATACATGAGCTGGTCTATGGTCCCTACACATATATAGCAGAGGACTGCCTGGTCTGCCCTCAGTGAGATAAAATGGAGGGACTTGAGGCCCAAGGGAGTGGGGTGATATGGGGGAGGATATCTTCCTGGAGACAGGGGAGGAGGAATGGAAAGAGGAACTTTCTGAGGGCAGAGCAGGATGGGGATAATGACTGGACTGTGAAAAAAAGATTAAAGCTAATTAAAAACATAATTATATTTCTTTAATACATACATAGCACATAATTCATAATGACTTTAATACTAACAACCACCATTAATATCTGTTCAGAAATTACTATCATCAAAGTGTCCTGCTACCTGTAGACCTTATTTCATTTAGACCTTAGGAAAACTGATACTCAAAATTAATATAATATACTGTGAAATAGGCGATTTGTAGATGAATAAGCCATGCTTGCACCAAAAAGAAGAGGAAGAGGAAGGAGAAGAAGAAGTGGAGGGAGGAGCGGGAATAAACAATAAAAAAGGAACCCATCACAATTTTTATGAACCATGTAATCATTCTATATAATTTCTCAAAAGTACTATTCAAAACTAAAATTCCAGTAATAATACGATTTGGGCAGTATTAATGCCCAAACAGAAGAGCAGAATGGTGGGGGGATTTGTATCTAGAAAAAATTAGCATCTAAAGTTCATAAATTACTACATTACAGAGTATTAATTTCAAGACTCCGGGATAAAATATTTACAATATAGCCAAGCCAACATCAGCATAAATTTTTAAGGTTTAAAACATTGTTATCCCCCCAAAAGTAAATTGTATCTCTTCTTTCAGTATCAATCTGCTTAATCTATGTAGGCTGTGTGAATCTGTAGAAATTCCAATCTTAGGATATACACATTGGCATGATTAAAACACAAATAAGCATTGTAAACAGTTTATATAATCATATAAAAATTAGTTCATCTCATCTGGATGACTTGGTGTTCAATGAAAAACAAGATCTTGGTAAACAGTTTATAGAATTGGTGTTCTAGTTGGGAGGAATAATTACAATAGCAAGGGTAATAATATATAACATTTATTTGGTAGATACCTTATACTCTGACTCCTACCATTTTAACTAATTAATACTCCCACAAATGGTATTTTTATTACTCCATTTTACACACGAAGATACTGAGGCACCAAAAGATTCACTGTAATGATATCTATCAAAATCAGATGTCTGGAGGACAGTTTGGCTGCCTATGCTTTGTCACCATACCAAAGCAAGCGATTGGCATGGCATTTAGCTGGAGGATGGTTTCTTTCCTGTTCTTTCTTTCCCAGAGAAATAATTCCCAGAGAAGAAGAGTGGCTAGTGGGCTGGAAATATGGCTTAGAATTTCCCATATACATTTACAAAATGATATTTGAGGTCTTTTAATTTAAGAAATGTTCATCTGTAGATGGCTTACTACAAGTTTTCATTACTAACCCCAACACAAAAATTATGGTGCTGTGGTCTTAGAATTACAGGAAAGTTGACATCCTCAATACAAATAATACTTCATTTTAAACTGATACAATCCAAAGTTATATTTTGTATATTTAAAGGTGAACCACTTTACATTTCAATTAAATTTTTCTATGATTTTTCATCTTACTATTTTATTAATACTCTTTGTAGCTTGTCTTTTATACTATAACTTTGTTGAACTAAAGAATGGAATTGCCAATAAGTCTATGACTCCCAATTTTTCTCTTGACATTATTGCTATGCAGAAAACAGTTTAGCAGTAGACTGGTCAAATAAAAAGTTGTTAAGTTTAAAAATAGGATAAAAATAAAGCTAAATATAATGGAACAATCATCACCAAATGCACTCTAATATGCTTCTCTTCACCAGTGATAGTATAACTTGTTCTTTATATATGAGAAGATCGACTTTAAAATATGAGCTTGGGAATTATTTCTCTGGGAAAGAAAGTACAGGAATCCAGCCCTGATCTTCTACTCTGTATCTTCACTAGCCATGATAGTTACTTATAGACGTTTGGTCACAGTCAGGTGCACAACAGAGGAAAAACTATGCCCTGTAGGGTAACATATCTGGTATCACATTCATGTTGTCAACTTGTTAACTACATTAGTTAGTCCTTTCATTACTGTGACAGAAACCCTGACAAAAACTACATAGTTTCAGGGAATGGTCCATTATGGCAGGTAAAGAATGGCACCAGGAATATGGGGTGGTGGGTAACATTGTGCCCATAGTCAGGAAACAGAGAGATGAATTATGGTGTGAAGTTTGCTTTTTCCTTTCTATTGAGTCTAGGACCCCATTCAGTGGAATCTGATTGCCAAGACATAGGGTGAGTCTTCAAATTCCAGTTAGATTTCTCTGGAAATGTCATCATAGGTATACCCAGAAGTCTGTTTCTTACATGACTCTAAATTCAGTCAAGCTGACAATGAATATTAATGGTTCCAGTAAACAAGTGGGTGGCACAAAAAATCACAAATATTTTTGGAGGACTGCTTTCTTAAGACTCTTTCCTCCTGTTAAGCTTCTAGTGTAAGCTCTCTCCAGCTTCTTTTTGGAGGCACTCAGAGCTATGAGTTTTCCTCTTAGCACTGCTTTCATTGTGTCTCATAAGTTTTGATATGATGTGTCTTCATTGTCATTAAATTCTAAAGTCTTTGATTTCTTTCCTTATTTCTTCCTTGACCAAGGTATCATTGAGTAGAGCATTGTTCAGCCCCCATGTGTATGTGGACTTTCTGTATTTTTTTGTTGCTATTGAAGACCACCTTTAACAGAAGGGAGGAAACTACAAAGCAGATACATAAAAATCTAACAAATGGAAACCTAACCATTGTTATAAAAACAGTTCTGAAGGCAGCCTGGCTAGATTCAGTGGGGAGAGTCTAAGACTGGTGAAGAACCAGACTGGGTAGAACAGGATTTGTGGACAAACAAACGAATCAACAAAATGTAAACTTACTAATTTCCCTTTGACATTTCACTGCCACAGAATTTAGAGCCAAATATATCACACATATATCTTAATCTCCTGGAGCTACTTCCTTTAGTGTGAATCTGTTCACTTTTATTCTCATGTATTTTATCTTACAGTGAATTTTAATCTGCAAGCTCTCTGAAGTCCTTCTGAAAGTTAACTTGTAAYAAAAAAATTAAAAATCCAATAAGACTGTATAGCATCTTCTAAAAAAAGACCCTTTCCTCACTGCAAAACATATCCTGAAACTTGGAAATATTAATTCCTCTTAGACTTTTGATGTTAGATTCTGAATGCTATCATTTTCCATACATAGAAAGTTATCGAACTGTTTTGTTCAGTTTTGTTTCCTTGGAGGATTCCAATGCCTACTTCAAGATGTTAGCTGATATGAGATCCCCTCTTCAGGATGCTCACTCAAATCACATGTGGCATCATGACAACTTTGATTAAGCAAATTATTTAATTCCATGTAAATCATAACTAGTTACATTAATACCTCGACAAAACCATACAAACTCCATTAAGGGGATTTTAAGTACTGGGGGGGGGATTCTTCTTGCTATAATTTACTAGTTTCTGAGATTATTATGACAATTATTTGGAATTATAATGTCAAGTTCTTAGTTACCTCTAAAGTACCATACAGATATAAAGTATCAGTAATAACTATTGAAATATTTAATAGAGCCTTTGGTTCAAATACAACCAAGATAAACATACCAGTATATATACACAACAGATTCTCTCAGTAAAGTCAAAAAAAGTGACAAGGGGCCCAGAGTTCTTTTTTTTTCTTTTTTTTTATTGGATATCTTCATTATTTACATTTCATTTCCCTTTTTCCTGGTTTCCCCACCCCCCCAATGTCCCATATGTCTTTTTACCTCTCTTGAAGTCGATTTGCAAAATGACACTTTCAGATGTTTCATTCAATTTAAGTTTTTATTGGTACTGAATGATAAAAAGTTCTTAAACTATTTTAAAAGTGGCATCTAATATAATACAAAAGCAGAACAGACAAAGGTAGTCTGATTGAATAGAGGAGAATTCAAAGGCATTAGAAGAGAAAAAGATAAATTACTTGTTTTCTCTTATATTCACAGTGTATGTACACACAACATGTAGAGCATGAAAGCAGAAGAGGGGCTAGGTTGGAGAAAGGGACCAAAGGGAAGAAGGAGGATGCCAAAGAATGGCCTTAGAATATAAATGGAGGCAAAATAGAATAATATATGTACGAAAATGTCATAATGAAACCTACTAATTTGTATGCCATTTGCCTTAGTTAGGTTTCTATTGCTGTGATAAAACTCCATGACCAAAAATAACGTTAGGAGGAAACAGTCTAATTTTAACTCTTAAACACATCCAGAAGTTGGATGTGGTTACAATATGTCTATTATCCATGCCAATTGGAATTTGAGGCTAGAGGACTGTGGATTCGATAAGAGCATAGGCTACACACCTAGACCCTGTCTCAAAAAAATAGCATTCAAATTGTAACATATTTGGTATCATGCTTTAGTTGTGAATATCAACCTTGTATTCTGCTGTAGCCCTCAAATGTGCATGCATCTCTCCCTTTTACTACAGAAATGGTAATCAGTAGGTTTGTTAGAAATGGTTCTTGAGAAGCCAAGTCTGCTGCATTGTACTTCTAGCAGGAAGAAGTTGTACAGTATTTAAGATGCTGCTCATTATGTAATGGAAAGTTTGTGCTTAGAACAGCTCCACAGGGAGAAGCAATACAGCTAGATATAAAAATGCTCTCCATTTCCCAATGGAGAAGTTTAATTTTTGCTGTATTATTTACCTTCTACCATCATGTTTTCACATGTTTAGAGTGTCCATGAATTTTAGTTTGGTATATGTTGTCTGCTTGTCAACCATCTCTGTTTCTCTGTCTCTAAGACAGTCTCTCTCTCTTGCTATGTCTCTCTGAATGTCTTTTTCTCTCTGTTTTTGTCTGTCTCTATTTCTGTCTATGTGCATGTGTTCATGTGTGTGCATATGTGTGTGTGCATTTATGTACTCACCATGCATATGGAAGTCAGGTACTGACCTTGAACACATTTGTCTATTGTACTCCACTTTTTTAAAGGACATGAATGTTGGCACATGCCTTTTTTTATTGAATATATTCTTCTTTAACATTTCAAATGTTATACCCTTTCCTGGTTTTCCCCCACCCCAGAAAACCCCCAACCAATCCTCCCACCCCCTGCCTCCATGAAGATGCCCCTCTGCCCAACCCANACTCCATTGTGTAAATGTACCACATTTTCTGTATCCATTCCTCTGTTGAAGGACATCTGGGTTTTTCCAGCTTCTGACTATTATAAATAAGCCTGTTATGAACATAGTGGAACATGTGTTCTTATTATAGATGTTGGAGCATCTTCTGGAGTGGTATAGCTTGGTCCTCAGGTATTACTATGTCTAATTGGCACATGCCTTTAAAAAAAGATTTACTTATTTTTATTTATATCAATACACTGTAGCTGTCTTAAGACACACCAGAAGAGGGCATTGGATCCCATTACAGATGGTTGTGAACTACCATGTGGTTGCTGGAAATTGAACTCAGGACCTCTTGAAGAGCAGTCAGTGTTCTTAACTGATGAGTCATCTCTACAGCCCCACTTTATTTTTTTTTAACTTTTATTTATTGATTGTCTAAGTGAAGGAAAGTCACAGTACATGTATGTATGTTAGAAAACAATGTTTTAGAGTTAGTTCTCTCTTTCTGTCATGTTGGTATCAGGGAAATATTCAGACCCTTAGGCTTGTCAGCAAAGTATTGTCAGTCTGACAGTTCATTTTTTTAAGCCACTGTCCATCAGTAAACCTGTAACTCTGTTTCAACTAGATTGTCTAACAAGTAAGCCCAAGAATATGCCTGATTACAAGTCCCAGCCTGCTGGATATAGGCATATGTCACTATTTCTGGTTCTTATATTGTGCTGGAGATTTGAACTTACTTTTGCAGCAAGCACGTTTACCCACTAATGCTATCTCTCA
This sequence comes from Apodemus speciosus, assembly GCA_002335545.1. NCBI lineage: Eukaryota > Metazoa > Chordata > Mammalia > Rodentia > Muridae > Apodemus > Apodemus speciosus. Next base: position 139,145 of record BDUI01000893.1, read on the forward strand.
GATCTCATTTTAAAAACATCCGAAAACCCAAACCTCGTATTCTTCTTTTAGAGTTGTAATGAAATAGAGGAAAGGCTAGATAGCTTGGGCTTCTTTTGATCTGATCTATATAATACCTCGAGTTTTTAGAGTAATCAGGTTCATAAAGCAAAGTTATCCCATAAGTAATTCTGTTTCTACTGACAGGTAATGAGACTGCAGCATTACTATGTTAGGAAAATGCTTTATTCATTTAGATGAATTCAATATTCCTCACTTATGATGTGTATTTCCTTCCTTATAGTGTAGATCTTTCTTAGGTTACAGATGTCCATAGGTAGAAATAAAGATGTCAGGTACAACAGAAACACGCCAATGAATAATGCTCTTGAACAGAAGCCATTGGTACTTCTTTGAGTTAAGGCAAACATCAGGCTTTCTCAGTCTTTATTGTGTTTTGCACACATATTTTTGTAAAGTTTTCTAAGTGTTATTATTAACAGCTTTGTGCTTCAAGGTACAAAATAGCAGGAGTGTTGGTTTAAGAAAAGAGATGCAGTTTCTATGGCAACCATGAAAAATACCTCATGTGAGCCTGTATACACATGCACACACATACAAACACTCACACACACACACACACACACACACACACACACACACACACACACATCTTTAAAGTCACAAGAAAATTAACTCCCAAAACCTTCTCAAGAACCATGGGAACCACTTTTCTTTGTAGATAATGGGGATTTTTAAAATGTTCTAAGAATCACAGACTCATAAGAATAGATAGGATTCAAGATTCATCTCCTCAGGTAATTAATAAGACTTTTTAAAAACATCATTGGGACAATGATTATTTGTTGCTTTTATACTTTTTCCATTTCTTCCATAGTGATATAACCTATGAGTTTTGGTAAAAAAAAATTGCATTTCTTAATATACTGAGCTATTTTTTTAAAAAAGAAAACCTGATTGAAATTGCGTTTTTCTGCCCTTTATCTTTCTATTCATTAGGAATCAGATGAAATGACCAAAAAATAGCAGACATGTTGGTCCACAGAACAACACTGAGAATCTGAGGTTACCGTGGTGGTGCAACTAGATAATAGAGGATATCAGGCATTGTGAAACARAATAGCCAAAGAAGACCTGATCTATATATTTCTAGAGGAAAAATATGTTTGTATCAATTTAAATCTAACAATACATACATTCTGCTAGCTGATCAGCCAGACTGAACATGATATAAAATTGTAAAAAAAAAAAAAATGCCCCTAAGGACAACCTGAATGTTTGGACTCATTGCTTAGCCTTACTTCCCCCATAATATTTTGCTGTTTCTTTCTCACGGTGTTATGTTCATCCTCTTAAGACATTCACCCTATTCAAATGCATGATGAAGCTATCTTACATCTCAAATATTCCTCCCAGTGAATATTCTATATTTTAAAGGAATATCTATGTGTGTGTCTGTGCACCACATGTGTGCCTGGTACTTGTGGAGTTTAGAAGATGGGATCAGGTACTCTGGAGCTGGAGTTATGGATTGTTGGGGGCCACCATGTGTAGCTCATAACAAATTTACGAAGTGAAGGCAAAGTTTTATTTTGAGTCTTAATTTTTCAGCTTTTGTGTATTATCTCACATTATTCCTTTTGTGTAATTTTGAAAAATTAATAACCATATGATAAAATGAGGACAATGATAAAAATCTGGATCAAAGTGCAGTCAAGGAAACTTTATGTATCTGTGAAGCTTATGTGCCATACAAACATTGGGAGGGGCTTGTTTAAAGATAATTAGTGGAGAATGCAGTAGAATACACTTTAACACCAAGCAAAACTGTCTTAGAAATACTCCTTTGGTCTTGGTTATTGAAACATCTCAAGAGCCACTAAACTGTACTTCTCTCAATGAGTAATTCTTTATGTAATTTAAGAAAATATCATGACCACCCATGTCAAAACTATTGCTGAAATTTACATATATCGCATATATTCAGGACTTTAAAAAAGGAAAGCAAAGTTGGCAAATTACAAAAGGGAAATCCACAATATATTGGGGAAAAACATTCCAACATGACCTTATTGACCGTTAGAGTCTAAAATAAGAGAAAAGAAACATTAGCTCAATTTTTCAAAATATGGCTTCTCCCCAGATTTGTAGCTCTTTAAATCAAAGTGACAAGCCAAATTACCTTTAACAAAAGTGAGATGTACAGGGGAAAAAAAATGAAAGTGCCAAGTGGTAGACAACCAGCTAAATAATAAAAAAGTAGTTAACCAATGCTTTGTTATTTAAAATCTTTTTTTTTCCTCAAAGACCAAGAGTGATAAATTGTAAGGACTATCCCAATACATTTTCAATTAAATGACTAAATTAATGTAGAGACATTTAATTAAAGTTCCAGTAGTTTTTCCAAATCCTGTTAATTATCCTGCCTATCTAAAATTAAATCTCTCCCCAACCCCTTTTACATTTTCCCCTGCTCATCAGATATAGATATAATTAAAATGCTGCAAGTTCACCTAAATGCATCCTAATATTATAAAAGAAAATAAGAAAACCTGGGGTTTCGGTAACTACTTAAGAAGTTGCTGTTTTAATGGAATGTCCAGTCATTCAGAAAACTATTCATTGGATAAGTATGATTGTGCTGCTGTGTAGGTACATGCACACATGAACAAGTGTTCATGCAGTCTCAGTCCTTTGAAAATAAAGTTTTCTCCTTATATCCAAGACACTACTCTGGATGCCACAGACAAATAAGAGTTTCAACATATTTTTCTCTATAAAATGATACAAAAACATTAAGACTCTGAGTGAATAATTTCAAGGAAATAAAAGGTCTCATACACGTGTGCCCCTGTTTCTAAAACAATAAATCTTCCCTAATTGTCATTCATAAAGGAGTTTCTTAAGAAAATTCAAAATACAGGCTTGTCACTATTAAGGCCAACTTTCTGAGTAGAATAGATTCTAGCTACTTTCCACATGCAAATTATTCTTCATGGACAATGAGAAGGTTGGTCCTAACTCTCAAATGTATTGTCTCAAGCACATATGAGGCAAAATCAAACTCATTAGATGATGTATCTATATAGACTCCTGCTACTTTCTTTCTCACAGAATATTGATTGATTTTGAAAGTTACCAATATAATAGTTCAGCATGGTATAGTATTCATTCCTTGGAAATTGCCATGTTACCTACTGGTTCCACTCTGTCATCTGGACTTCTCAAGGTTGAATATGGAAAAATGTTTTCCCTCAAGAAATGGTAAGTTGCACAAGGAATGACTGGCATTTGCTAGTTCAATAAGGACCAAACTGGGGGATTTGAAGTGAAGTGACTGACTTTTTTGCATCTCACATAATAATCAAAATTTTACAGGATAGATTTCATGTCAGCAGACTTATGATTTATGATACACACCTGGCAGATATATATTTTATATCCTTGCTCTGTTTTGCGTGGAGTTACCTTGGATCTCTTTCCTTTAGCATCAGGGTTCTACAATCTGACTGCACTGTGAAATCCTTGGGACTTGTAGTAGACACTAATGCTTGAAGCCCATCCCTAGAGACTTAATTGGCTCTGTATATAGCTTGGGCCATTTGCAGTTTTATATGGTCCCCTGATGATCAGTCTGTTCTTCAGTGTGGGCAGGAAGAGAAGACATCCTGCTAATAAAGATTCATTACTGGCCCATGGAGGTGGCTACCAATTTGAAAGGGGATATTTTGCACAGTAAAGGGAGAACAGTTAGAATTTAAGATAAATAGTGGTGGTACAATGTCTGTAATTAATTTAAAATCTGCCAGCATAGATTATGTGATATTTTATGTGTGACTAGTATGACTATCAGCTCTACATGCTCCAGGAAATAGGTTATCTTAATCACAAATTCACAGTGGAGGAGAACACAGCCCTTATCTCAAGAAAGAGGCCAAAACCCAAAGACTATTTTATTAGTTATATTTATGAACGCTTGGGTTTTCTGTAATGCACACGACAAATGTCAAAAATACATGTGCACTAGGCAAAATAGTGGCCAGGAATGAATGTTCCTGTGGACTCTCAGTTACAAAATTTAAGACATTCAAAATATATTAATTGGCTAATATATTTTAATGGTATTTGCTAACACTACATGAAAAGGATAAGATAAAATAGTAAATCCTACTCCCCAGGTTATTAATTTTAGATTTGACCCTCAAGAATCTTGTGTCACAGCATTGTCTTAGGACCAAATTGGCCATCTGGTACAAAACTGAAGGTCAGAAAAGCCTGCTTTTGTAATGGGGTCAATTTAAGGCAAAAGGCCTGGATGTTCTTATTAAGGTTGGAATCTGTCCTTTGTATATCTTATTAGATATTTGTTGGCTACATGCTTACATTTGGGATGACTTTATACTGATGTCTTAGGCTGAAACCTAAGGTAACAGTGAATTAGTCAGCACCATCCATCCCAAACACATTTATATCAGGTCATTATTTCCATCAAAGGGGCTAAGGGCAAGATAACCTAAGTTAGTTCAGAGCAGATGGGATTTGAGGGAATAAAGATGGGTAAATACTTATGGTTAAGGGAATTTCCTGGATAAAATTTAAGTTCCTTCATATGATTTTCTATTTTCTGTACTTATAAGAATGGCCCCCAAAAAGAGAATAAATAAGAGGATTTTCTAAGCTTGAGATGAGTGCTGTTTGTGGCAATATTGCCAACTTACTCAAATACCCTCTGGGAGTCCATGTCATAGCCTAGGCCCTTTTCTTCAATACCCAGGGCCAGGAAATGCCCTACTCTTTTCCATAGCAAGTTCAGTTAGTTTGCATTCCGGGAATGTTCATTAGTTCCAAGCAACATTAGACATCAATGCAGTGAAGTAGAGGAGATCACTCACTTGAAAGGTTGTTTCCTTAAGTTAATGCAAAACTACAATTTTTCAAGTCCCATTTCCCTGGAAGCTTTAAAGCAGAAGTACTAATGACTGCAGCAGAAAGATGCCTTGCATACATTTAAGTCAGGTAAAGAATATTTGGCATAGATCCTGACAGTACTACAGTCTATCTGTAGGTAACATAACAAGCACATACAGTACCATACTTAGGTTTCTGCAGAAAATTTTAGAAACCAGAGAAAAGAACCACAGCTTACATGTTGAATCAGTTTTTATATAATAAATTCTGTATTGCCGTTGGTATGTAATAATGAAAAATGCATACTGTGTTACTTATGAATAGAAGTTTTTTTCAAACTCACATTATGGTGGCCAGAAAGATCAATATTAACATTTGAGAAGATTCAGCATTTAATGAGGACAATTTTCCTAACTTAGAGACAGCACTTTTTTATTGTGTTCTTGCAATGTGGAAAGCAGTTATGTCACATATTTTTTAAGTGTTTTCATCACTTAATCATCTGCCAAAGGCTCTATCTCTTGGGATTATCACATGGGAAACAAGGTTTAGACACATGAATTTTAGGAGTGGAACACAAACATTCAGATCATGAGAGGTAAGGCAATCATGATATTGGACAATTATATTTCAATGTAATACATTGACAAATGACAAAAGAGTACATCATTGATTTATATGGCCTGGTGGTTACATTTCTATCGTCGAGACCACAATATCTGATAGAAATCACTTAAAGGAGTAATAATTTATTTTGGTTCACAGTTTCAGGGTTTTCAGTCCATTATTGAAAGTAAGGTGCAATAAAACAACTTACTCCATGCTGGCAGCCAGATGCCCCAGAGGCTCTTCATAGCAGGTTAGACCAGGAAGCAAAGAGTTTGGCCAGAGTAAGGGGCCAAAAAGAACATTCAAAGACCTTCACTTAGTGACTCTTCTGCTCTGTTGGTTCCACTTAAAGGATCTACTGCCTCCAAAAATTAGGGGATAACTTGAAACAAGCATTCAAATATGAGTCTCTGGGAACCATCTAGGTTTAAACCATAACAACCTATTTGTACACTGTAAAAGGTATTTTCCAACATCCCTCAAAATTGTTTTCAACACTTTGTCAATGAAAAGAGTAAAAATTCTGGTAGCTATATATGTCTATTTTATTATTTATTAAACCTCTAGTTTTTAGTTACAAAAGATAAACTGGATCCACAGTGACTCCATTAAATTACAATGTTTCAATTATACAAAGAGAGTGATCATAACCTGCTTTGGTTATCAAGTATGGAGCACTTTCTACCTTCAGAAATAATTCAGGTTGCTATTTAGCAGGTTCTCAACACTGACTTTGTATTCGGGGTTAGGACAGGCATGGGATAAACCTATCAGATGATATCTACTCTCTCTGGAATTTCAATAAATTAGAAAGCTATTTTAAAATCATTGACTGTGGAATCTAGTAAGAAATACATTCACTGAGGCCCATCAGAATACTTTCTCAT
>BDUI01000893.1:146137-158704 GCA_002335545.1 Apodemus speciosus
ATATGATTTGATTAAGGTTTAACCAGAGAAGTTAACTCAAAATTCCTCCTTACAGGGCTTAGAGAAGAGCAGTACAGTATGGTTCCAGGGCAGAGAGGCTACACTTGGGGAGTAAAAGTGCATTACAACAGTGGAATGTATAGGGCAACTTACTTTTTGTCCTGTTAAAGCTTTAACTTTTTTCTGGTTGGTATTCATTGATGTTTACCAACTTGCTTTTACTTCTCTTATTCTACCATTATTATTAATTTCCTTTATTATTTGTGAATTGTCTTCAAAAGAGCAACACTTACAAAAGGAAAATCTATATAAAATAAAACTTAACAAAGAAAAGATTTAAAAACCCTTCTTTCATTAACCACAAAAAAGAATCTCTATAAAATCTCATTTACATGCCAGGAATTGATCATTAATTTCTGTTTTAGATAATTGTCAAAAGATGATGAATGAAAAACATAGTGACAGAATCCAATTGCTTTGATTTCTTTCTGTTTTGTTGATAGTAAACAACTTCAGGTAAATGACAATAATTTTCCTGTAAAGTAAAGGACACTAAAGCTCACAGAAGCCTGGGGATGTAGCTTTATGTTAGAGCCCTTGTGTAGCATACACAAGGTCCTAAGTTTGATCCCTAGTAGTGCTGAACAAATATGGATTCAAACAAAAGCTTCCATGTAGCATTAAATAAAAGCCAATTGTATGATTATATAGAAAAGAATTAGATTTAGAATAGAACTGGCAAACAGCTGGCTATTTTGCTCCCTGATCTAAATTATATTCATTGAAGCTGGTTCCAGAGAAGCAAAATATTCCCCGGGCCACATTGTAACAAAGGCTAGGGTCACAGACATGTACATGATCCTCATTTCTATGAAGTATTACTGTTACAAAGAATGTGTTCATGACATGCAAAAAGCCAAGCTATGAATTGCTGATATGTACATTGTCACTGGAGATTTACAGCCATGGCCTTGTCCTGCAGACATTGCTATCCATTCAAGATATGGACCTTAGGTATAATAAGAATCCTGTCTAGCTGGGGACATCAACTGACTTATCTTTGTTATTTCAACTTGAAATCAGTGACCTGCTCTCATCCAGTGCCTTCTGAAATCCAAGGAGTCAAAGTATGATCTCACCTACCATTTTCATGTTTGAAACACATATCTGTACACTGAAGCACAACTATTGAAACTAGATAATGTTTTGAAACCGTGGCAAGGAGGGAAGTTTTACTATTCTGAAAGAGCAATGGAGAAACGTTCTTCAGAGACAGCAGCAAAATGCTGAATTTGTCCCTTTCCTGTATGAAGAAAATGACAAGTGTCCAGATAGATTTAGATGTGGCATTTGCTTCATTTTTATGATTTCCTCTTAGAGTAAACATAGAATAAATATAAAAGCACAAAATAATAGGGGGTAAAAATCAGGCTTAATGAATGAAATAAGCAAATAAGAGATATTAAGGATCAAAGTGTCATATTTCTAATTCATGGTTTTTAGGGAAATGAGGATACATATTTCAGCTTGGCTCTAAAGCTAGACGTGTGGATCTGCATGTGTAAATCTCATCATTTAGAAGGCTGATACAGGAGTTCACAAGGTTGAGGCTAAGCTAAGCTATATAGTATGATCCTGTCTCAAGAGCAAGAAAATAAAATGTCCTTTTCCACCTAATCCTGGTCCTTCCCCTGTGGAAACCATTACGGAGAGTCCTGATTAAAAAAAAAAAAAAAACTAAAAAATCCCTACTTATAACAGTTACACCACTCCTGGGAATATACCCAAGTCAGCATGGCACAGAGATACTTGTCCATCCATGTGCATTGCTGCACTATTCAGAGTAGCTAACATAGAGAACCGGTCTAGATGCCCATAAGCATTTGAATGTATAATGAATTTGTTCTATATATACACACAGTGATTTTATTCAGTTACAAGGAAGAATGAAATGGTGTCATTTGCAAAAATATGATGGAACTGAAGATTATCATGTTAAGTGAAATGATGGACACACAAAGACAAGTATAAAATTTTTATCATATATGCAAGCTACTGTAAGAGAGAACAAAAGAAGAAATATAACCACAAGAGTCACTGTTGAGAAGAGGAAGGTATCAGGGTGCAGTGATGGAATAAGAGAGGAAAATGGGCAGAGGGTTAATATGAGCAAAGTACCTGCCATACATGCATTAAAATGTCGTGGTAAACTTATTAATTTGTGAGAAATATGCTATCTTTTTCACAATGATTTTGTTAAGTAAAATGATCATAAAGAAGTAAAATGATCATTGGTACTTTCAAAATCCCTATTTCCATCAATTATCCAATGCAGATCGCAATTTATAAATATAAACAGATTCAAATACAACTAAGACTACAGACGCCATCATAAAATGATCACTCAAGGGAATTACTCTTGCAAAATGGCAATGCAAAATGTTAATGTTATTGGAGGATTTAGCACTTTCAGAAGAAAGGACAAAGTTTTGAAGCATAAGCAGTTTTGTTTTCCATGATGAAAAAAAATCATGGTTTATTTTAAAGAATGCTGTATTGGGCCCAAATTCTGATCTAACTTTTAACAAGTGAGAATATTTCAGCTAAGATATCAAGAATCTAATTACTAGTATTTAAATTAATAGGGTTGACCTAGATAATAATTTATTTTATGGGAGGTTGTGAGAAACTTTTTTGTGCATAGAAGAATTGAACACTTGTTCAGATGGAAGCTAGCTATGCTAGTATATTAGTGTGTTTCCTCCTCAACTTTTAGTCAACCTTAAGAAACACAAAGGAACTAAGAGTACTTGTTTCACACTCTGTTTCACTGATGCTTAAGATGTTATAAGAAAAAAAAAGCCAGGCCAACCTTCTCCCCTACCATACATACAAGAATTTAAAGTATAGAACTTCAGAAGCTGAGATGAGAGTAAGGAAGGATGCTCAGAGGTGTTAGAAACCATACAGGGTAAAGTAAATTAGTCCATTGCTATCATATGTACACTGTACTTGGTTTTGCCTCTTTTCAGCAGGACTCACTGAGACATTTTATTTATGTATATGTTTTACATCCCATAAAAACAGTCACAGGATTTTTCTACTTGTGTGTCTTTGTCCTGCTGGTTCATGATGCTAGCTGGGGTTGTCAGGATAGTGAAACCAAGCTGATGAGACAGAGCAGATTATTCACTAGTTTTTCTAGGCCTTTGAGTTGCACATCAAATCTAGGGCTGACCATTCCACTGTTGTTTAGCCTGCCTATGAGGTTTACACTGATTTTTCCAGCTCTGTGATCAGTGATGAACTCAGATCCATCAATAGCATATGCTTTGTCATCACAGTTAGTAAGTATACAATGACTTTGGAGCATGGAGCTGGCGTCTGCTTTTTTTTTTTTTTCAGAAGTTTTGATGCTCTGAGAATATCAGCCAGGATATTCTTATGCATCATTATGGCCATGAAGGAAGGTGACAGAAAGTAGGTACCTTTAAGATCCAAACTAACATTTAAAAAATATTTAGAATTAAAATGGACAGAAGATTGATGTATGAATTGGCATACTTTTCCTTCTATTATTTGCTTTGAAAATTAGGAGATGAGTCAAGGACATCATCTGCTTCAACACTTAGGCATTTTTTTCTTCAGAAGGAAATCATCAGTTTAAACTTCTACAAAAATTGAACCTACTTACAAGGAAGCAGAAATAAGGCTTGATGATCTAAATCTTCATCAGCAGTGAATCATCTATATTATATCTCATTAGGTATACTACATAAGGAGATTTAGTATTGCTTAATCGTGTCTGTCCTCTCAGCTTCATTAAGCAACACAAATGTACACGTGGTATGTGGTTGTTTGAGTTATGTCTTGTGTCTCCTTCATGCTGAAAGATCTGTAAAGGAAGAAACCATGACTGTGTGATCACCAAACCCTCAATGTCTAACAGAATGCTAGCCACTTAGTTGGTGATCAATAAAATAGGTGGTGATTAATGCCTCCATGGTAGAATGAGTGCATATTATATGCATAGTTCCTCGAGTGGCAAGGAGATTTCCTGAGAGGAGGGGCAAAGATGGCAGATTTTTAATTTTAGCTAAATTCATGCAAGCCAAAAGACATGTCATTTCTATTGTGTACAATATGTAAATTATTGGACAATTAGGGTATTCTTTTCAAGCTCCAAGTTTGGCCAAGGCTACAGGCAGCAGTTTCTAGACACTAAACAAAATGAAACACTATTTTTAATGTTTTCATTATTGACATTTTAATGACACCAAGACATTTATTAATGAAGGCAAGATCCTTACTGCAAGGGCATCTGTATTTTTCTAGAAAAGGTCAAACTAAAATGAATTGACTGCCTGATATCATGTTATCTGCCTTCCATTTTCCACAAGGGTGTATTCCACTCACTCGGGCTTCAGCAATTTAAAAATTCCCGATCTTAATGTCCTCTGAAATGTACAGATTTTATAGCCTAGATTTTTAAGAGACACCGTTACCTGACAGGGTAATGACAGTTTTAGCTGCACTGGTGACTAGATTTGCTGTGATACTTAAATAATAACCAAATCAAATGATATTTTTTGAGAGTATGTCAGGAAAGGAGAAAGAAAAGAACAAAATGCACAGCATTGAATTTGGTTTAAAAACACAGCACACTGCAGCTTCACATAGCGTCATATTTTACCAGAAAAAAAGTCCCTTAGTAATTTATCTGCCTTTGGGCGCATGAATGACATTTTACTGTGATGTGATTATAAGAAACAAAGTCCCTCAGAGACGCTGCCTTAAAATATTTCTCTTTATAGTTTTCTGAGCTCGACAAACCTTGGTAGAAAACAGAATACTCTTAATTATGAATAAATTAACTAAATTAGTAACATGAGATGGATATGCAATTAAGGGATTGTTAATTGAAACTGGAAACACAGCTGTATACAGCTTAGAGATGAATCATAGCAGTAATGACGCAGATGTTTATAAAATGTGATTATCTTTAGTGGAGACAGCGCTGCATCTCCCAAGCCCATTCTTATATTGTGTCACTGAAATGGTTTTTAAACCCGTGAACACCAGGAATCAGTATCTCAGGGACAGCAAATTAGGCTCCCTGGATATGGGAATTAGTGTTGTCTGAATGTCAGCAATTTGATTCTGCAGCTTTCAAAGAATGCAGATATGGAGCCAACAACAAACATCTGTTAGATGCATGGTCTTCAAAACAAAAACAACCAAAAGTTGCTGGCAAACCAATGCCTGCTTCAATCAGAGAAGACAGTAAAGTATCTGTAAACAGTCATACTGCTGCAGGAGACTCTAAGCAATATATAAGAAATGCAGTCCCGGGCACAGTATTTGAGATTCTGTGCAGAATGCACAATGGAAAATGCCCCCTCTGCTGGTAGTGGCTATAAAACAGCTTCTGCTATTTTCCAGCCAACCTACCCAGAGGGGAGAAATATACACACACACACACACACACACACACACACACACACACACACACGCACGCACGCACGCACGCACTACTCCAGATCTTGAAAATGAGAGGAAGCAGTGAAAATGTGGTTATTAAGTACATTGTGTACTAAAATTATCAAACTATCAGAGATTCTTCTTCACTCTGAAAATCTCTTTTTCTTTACTTTCTATTTTTATTTTTTGCTTATCCTATACCATATTTTTCTATTTTTATCTTCTTAGTTATTCTATACAATTTTTCCCTGAGTGCAATTCCCATTTGTCCCAGGAAAGGGAAAGGTTCCTATGGACCTAGACCTAATTGGAGTTATGATGTCTTTGTACAGACACTCCTTGGATAAGTTTGGGGGAGAAATTTGATATAGTGTCATAACTATTGCATAGGTCTTTGGAATCAAGTTTCTAGTATTCTTTAAAACTCAACTGTGTCATGCTTCAGGTCTCTACAAGTGTGGTATATATAACTTTTTCTATTTAAGTTTCAAGCTAAACATTTTAAGGTATACTTAAAATGGAAGTAGTAAATAGTTTTATATAATGACAAAAAGAAGATTGACTAGTCTCCTTAGCATGACTCCTCTCTCATAGTTATATATTTCCTTAAGATCTAGTTGTGGAAAAAATGAGTGGGAGATGGTGTCACATTAGTCACTAACTCAACCTACCAAAATACCTAAAAGAATATGGAGTATTTTCTTTTTACTTCAGTGGAGAACTTCTTTAATGAAGTATTTTGATGACTTTAGGTCAAAATAAACAAATCAGTTTCTACTTTATATTGGCCATGGGTGTATGGGACATATCTGAGCTGTGTTTTCTTTTTTAAATGCTTTACAGGATTGAACAAAGAGAAAAATGCAAACACTTGAAAAGACACACTAGTAACTATTGTTTTTTTCTATATTGATGCTTGTAAGTGTAAAATCTGTTAACTTTTGGTCATGGAGTCTTTCTCTCCTATGTGTTATTCTCCAGAAGTACAGGTTGTGCCTATAATTTCAGTATTGATTTGCTGTTATACAGGTTCCAACTTGTCTAAATTTCATTACATGAAGGGACAGCTTCCAATTCCATATACAGATATAATAAAAGTAAGCTTACTACTTTATAYTGTTAGCTTTCAAAGGACACTTTTCCCCCAGTATATTGAGCTAAATTCTTCATAAGCGCACTATTCCCTTGCAAATAGTGGTAGAAAAACCAATATAATAAATTATTTATTAGCATTTGCATTCCGAATTTCAACTTCAAACCTACCTATACTGATTCTAGTTATCAGAATAGATTTGAGACATGCCCAGGTATTTGCCTACCTAATTCACTTATTATTCCTCAGTAAGCCAGTTTAGCTCTTTTATGGTATCTGGAATCACAGGACACAGCTCTGAAGGAAGAATGAAACTCATCATAGCACCTTATTCCTTACAAGGAATGATTGATTTAGACATTCATTGGCCACTTTGGGTGCTGAAGTAGGGGAATTGCCAAGTATAGGACCTACTAGAACACATAGTAAGATGCTGTCTTAAAACAATGAAATATAAAGGAATGAAGAAGTAAGCGAATTAAGAGGCGCTCACTGAGATCTGCTTCTGGTTGAGATATAAAGGGCAAATCTTCTATTGAGCCCATGGAAAATATATTTTCCCTAAAACAAAAGTTAAAATATAGATATAAATGAACACATACATTTGTGCATGTAGCATACACACGTGCATACACACAGATAAAAGTGAGACAGAGACAGACACAGAGAAAGACAGGAAAGAGGGGAAGGAGAAGGGGTAGGAGAGAGAAGAGGGGAAAGGAGAGATATCCTGTCATGTTTCTCATTCATTTTTGTTGAGGCTATTGTTTAAGAATAGGATGCTTGGTGGAATAGGAAGACATTTAAGGACTTGAAGAAAAGTCCAGAAGTCCTCAGTGAATCTAGTAATGGTCATGATATAGTTAAGATGATGAATTAACCAAAACTAATTTTCATGGGCTTTATACAGCTCTTGATTTGTTAGAGCAGTTTTCCTCAATTTGTCTTCTCACTAACATTAGCATCACCACAGAACTTCCTAGAGATGCTGAGTATCACATTCCAGTACAGAGCTAATGATTCAGAAGGTTTTGATGATGTCTTAGACCTCAGGGTCTTCTGATGTATGCTAAATTTGGGAACCCTGTGGTATATCATCAAATGTCTCTTACTTCCAATATTGTTTTCAAAGATTTGCCTGGTTGTAGGGTCACCATAGTTTTCAATGTTAAAAATATACATTTCTAAATCTCACACAATAGATTCACTAATGAAGGAGCTTGGGAAAAGTAATTTAATCATTCACTTTTGGTGATATTTTCAAGCTGAGAAAAGTTTGGGAAGTACACATGAACAGCATGCACCAGCTGCAAACCCATTTTAAGTGGCTACAATTCTTGGGCCACTCAGAGTTTCCAGATAGACACCAGCTTTGGCCTTGGAAAGGATATTATAACAACTTCTTTTAAAAGATGTCGGACTTAGAGAGGTTTACATTTCTAAGATGTTTGGTTTCCTCACTTCACTTTCATTTTGAATTCCTGATTGTTTACACTCAGAACCTGTTTACCCTGACTCCGAATGTAAACTTTGGTCTGAATTCCTAACCTCTTGTACATTCTTGACCCACGAAATCTTGTGGCCCCATCAACTCTTTCATGATTTTAGAAGCCTCTCAAGCAATTTCGAGGGGAATAATGCATTCCTTAACTCTTCTGGCTGCATTTTCTGAGGCCAGATTCCTACCTGCTAAACTTGAGCCTGCTGATGTCCCATGAGGCTGGCATGCAAGTAGGAGCAATTAGTCTGTTAAAAACTGAACATATATTTTCAAAGTCTTAAAAGAAACATTCTGCTCACCCAAATAGAAATAATTGAGAACTTAAAAACATTTAACTTTTAATGGCCTGAAATCATTAGTGTTCTTTCAGGTTGAATGAATATTTTTCATTGTCTGTTCCTTGTTTACTTGGCCAAATAGACTAAAATGTAAAAAAAATAAAAAAATAAAAATCTCGGTGAAATAGTTCCTTTCTGAGTAAAGGAGTCAATAGGAGAATTGAGACAAATGCGTAGTTATGCCACTTCTCTCTGAATTACATGTCTTCCATTTGCTATTTACTCCTTTACCTCCACTGTCCCCTTCACTATACGCTCAGAGACTCAGTCTTCCCAGATTTAAAACTACTCTAGCTCACAGAAGTGCTTGAAAGACCCATAGGCTTTTGTTTATCCTTTTACTTCTTTCTAGAAATCACCCCCTCCTCTTATGCAACTGTATTCATTGCTTTAATCTAAGCTCAAATGGCATCCCTGACCAAGAGTGCTAACTTATATATATATATAAAATATTGTTTGGATGGCTTGCGTCTTTAGTGCACCCCATTCTGGCACTGTATATAATACATTCGTCATTCACTTTTCCTTTTATGAGACACCATCTCACTATGTTGGCCAGGATGGGCTTGGATTCACACTTATCTAGTATCTAGATTACCACCACTATGCCCAGATTTGTATCTATCATTTTTGAAGAAGGCCTGTCATAAACATCTTTGTCTCTGCTGCCAAGTACAGTTTCTAGCATAATGTGCTTATTGAAAAGAATACTGAATTTTAAGAAATGATTCCCAGAAAAAAGCATTATTCAAATATTGCCACAATACCTTCACTTGATTTTGCAGATCTTATCTAATTGTAAGTAGGAAACCAATGAAGAGTATTTGCATTTTGCTGTATTGCAGAGAACAAGTCCCAGTTTAATACTGAGACTCTCAGATAAATGGAGCCAACTGATGGTAGAGATGGGAGAGATGACATTATGCTTTGAATCTGGAGTATTGTCCATAGTGTCTTGCTATTGGTGTTTGTTTTCTAGCTGGTGGAAGGTGGTGAAAACATAGGATCTGGGTTTACTTTGTGGGTCATTAGGAGCTGAGGTCGATATGGGAGTATACGCTCTGGGGTTGATATGCATGTGGGTTCTTAGAAGCATACTATCAGTATCTACTTTTTGCCTCAACCAAGAAATTTGTTGACTGTTCAGACCTTTACTACAGGAAGACCAATTAGAAAAGCCTTAGTGAACAAAGGAAAGGATGTTTTTGAAGAATTTTTATTTTCTAATACCATCGAGCCTGATTCTTATTGGTATATGTAAAAATTATCTAAAGCAGTAGTTCTCAACCTTCCTGAAGTTGCCACTCTTTTAAATAGTTCCTCATGTTGCACTGATCCCTAAACATAAAATTGTTTTTGTTGCTACTTCATAACTGTAATATTACTGCTGTTATGAATTATAATGTCAATATCTACATTTTCTGATGGTCCTAGATGACCCTTATGAAAGGGCATTTTGAAACCCTACAAAGGGGTCATAAACTGAAATTCTGATCTAAAGAATCATGCGCCAGGTATTCACAGTGATTTCTCCTTGGTAGGTAATATGTGATCCCAATATTACATGAATTAAATGGTCAATTATTGTGGAGGCAAGGTTGTTTCAGGTCCAGGAAATTCAGATGCACAATACTATCATTGTTAAAGAGTTTCTTGCCGTCTTTAGACTCTACCATACTCACATGATTTCACCAAGCAAGTATATAGTGGCCACTGAAAGTGCTGGTTCATTCACTTATATATTCACAAAAAATATTTTTTAAGCTAAAGATCTGTCCTTAGGTATATTATGATAAGACAAACAACTTCTTTAGTCCTATAAAGGTTGTTTTTCAGTAATGAGAAACACACAATAAAAAGAACATATTAAAAGCTAATTATCTAAAATAAATAAAAATAAAATAGAAATAACAGAAAATAAAAAGTGTATAATATTCTTGTGTTGCTAAAATATATTCATTCAAGTGAAAGTTGATCACTATGGCCAGTACTCTGTGAGTTAAATGTGCTCAGGTATGTTGCTTGCTTGGTTTTGAGGTTAGATGATAGCTGGAACTGGAGAGGTCTGATATTTGCATTAGAGTGGATGTCCTAGACATTTTTCTCATCTGCTATGGATGTTTAATCTTATCAGTTTGACTAGACTGAGAAATACTTAGGAGATTAGTAAATCATAACTCTGTGTGTGGTCTTGAAACATTTCCAGAGATGATTAGATGATTAGATATGGGGTCTATCTTCATGGATAGATTAATCCCTTCATGGATTCATAATATGAAAGCATTATTGGGAGTTGGTGAAAGGTACAAAGTGTGGCTTACCTGCAGAGGGGACAGGACATGAGGATGTGTTCCTAAGGGTTGTATATTGCTCTGAATCATATAGGACTCCCCCTTTATGATTTCTCTCTGCCTTAAATCAATAAACGTTTTCCTCCAGCATAGTGTTCAGCCTTCCCACAGGCCCCCAAGTAAAGTCAAGTCCCAGGGATTGAAACAACTGAATATGAGCCCAAACTAAGTATTTCTCTGTTTAAGATGTTTGTGTTACAGGCTGGCCTTGAACTCATGGTTCTTCTGCCTCAGCCTCCTTCAGAAAATCCTACAGGCAGGTACCAGAACACCCATGGCAGAGGGGATTGGAAGGGGCGCTGGTTGGGGGGAATCATTTGTAAGGAGAGCAGGGGAGAGAGAAGGGAGATCAGTAGGGGGCAGGGGGTGAGGTGGGGATCTCTAGGACATGCCAAAGACTGGGGATGGGGGAGAGGCGCCAGAGGGTCTATGGGAGACTCTAGATGAGACTCCTAAGCAGTGGGGGATGTGAATGCTGAAGTGGCCACCTCCTGTAGCCAGGCAGTATTCCCAGTGGAGGGATAAGGACAGCAACTCACCTACAAAATATTCAACCCTAAATATGTCCTGCCTACAAGATATGTAAGGACAAAGATAGAGGAGAAACTGAGGGAATGGCCAAGCAATGACTGCCCCAAATCGAGACCCATTCCATGGGCAAGAACCAACCCCTGACGCAATGAATGACGCTCTGCTATGCATGCAGACAGGAACCTAGCATATCTCTATTCTGAGAATTTCCACCCAGAAACCACTGGAAAGAGATGCAGAGAATCCCATCCAAAATTAGATGGAGCTTGGGGAGTCTTACAGAAGAGTTGGGAGAAGGATTGACGGACCCAATGAGGACAGGGATTCCATAGGAAGACCAACAGAGTTAACTAATCTGAACCCTTGGTGGCTCCCAGAGACTAACTCACCAACCAAAAAGGGAGCATGGGCTGGACCTAGGGCCACTGTGCATATATAGCAGATGATCACCTTGGTCTTCATGTGGATCCCCAATAACTGGAGCTGGACCTGTCCCTGAGTCTGCTGCCTGCATGCCAGGAGATCCCACGCCCCTAAATGGACTATTTTGCCTCAGTGGGAGAGGATGTACCTATTCCCATCCTGATACTACAATGGATAACCTGTTGCTCTAGGCATTTAAATGTCTGGGGAGAAAACTAAACTTACGAATTGGAAACCCTAACTTATCTGGAGCAATTCACAATATTTTAGTATTTCCTAAGTGACACACATTACAACTTAAACATACTTCAGTTTTATGAGTTGTGAAAGAAGGAACAACAAAAGCTTGTTAAGTTAATATTTACTAATGAAAATAGAATATTATATGTAGCAACTTTAAGGCATGCAGATAGTAAACAAATACTAGCCACAATTCAGAGAATAGGAATGTTAAATGTATTTGTTTGTTGGCTAGTATATGTGTACATTTCTGTCTCTCTGTCTCTGTCTATCTCTTTGTTTCTGTCTCTGCCTCTTTCTCACGTGCATGTGTGTGTGTGTGTGTGTGTGTGTGTGTGTGTGTGTGTGTGTGTGTGTGTGTTATTTTATTAGGGGATTTGAAATTCATGCCTATGCTCTGGTATTTCCTTTATTCTGTCCCCACAGACATCTGTTGAAAGTAATTATATCAACCTGAAAGCCTATTCCATTCTAACAAATACGACATTATCAATTGAACATAAAACAGATTAAAACATATTCATTGTCAAAATAAAATACCAGACATATCATAGATAACCTTTAAAATTACCTTTGCAGTTTGAAGATCAGAATGATTTTTTAGTCTAT
>BDUI01000894.1:0-15193 GCA_002335545.1 Apodemus speciosus
AAAATACATGAAAAACTTTCCTTACAATTGGAATAATGGAAAAGGGTCTATTTTGAAGATAATTCCATTTAAAAAAATTAGGGCAGTTGTAGCTCAGTAGAATTAGTATATATGAGGTCCTAAGTTTGATGCCCATCATTGCAAAAAACACAACTAAAAAACCAAATTATCCCCCCCATCCCCACCTCCAAAGTCTGGGGAGTCAGCCCCCCCCCTCCCCATCTTCCCGAGGCAAGGCCTCTCTAGGTTCTGCTATGGTGCTTTGTACTCTAGGCCCGTGGGCTCAGGAGCTTCTGGGTGATTTCCCATCTCTGCCTTCCATCTTGTCGCTCGAGGACCGTGCTCACCTCCACACAGGCTTTTTATGTGGCAGGCTCTGGGGTGTCAGGCTTGCCTAACTAGTACCTTTAACTACTGAGCCATCTCTCCAGCCCTACCTGAAAACAAAAAAACAAAAAAACAACAAGGATCCTGGAACTCACTCTATAGACCAGGCTGTCATTTAACTCAGAGACCCGCCTGCTTCTGCCTGTTTCTGCCTGCTTCTGCCTACCAAGCGCTGGGATTAAAAGCATGCACCACCGACCACCTGGCTTAAAAATTTAAAAAACCCTATGGTTTGTGAGGTAGAGTGTTACAGACCCTTTATCATAATTCTCTTCCCCTATCTTCACTTACCTTGAACACAATGATCTCTGGCCCTCAGATTAGAAACCACCACGATAAGAATTAAGATACAAGGAAAATCAGTTTGCCTAAAGTATGCTCTATGGAAGGTATAACTCTGGCTTTGGTTTTGAGAATGAGTAGGAGGAAAGAGAAAGCTGGGTCCATGGTGCAYGCCTGGAGAGGAAAGGAAGGCGGATCACGCGTTCAAGTCTAGTGTTGGCTGTATAGCYACTTCCAGTCCAGCTGGGGCTGTGTGAAACTTTGTCCGGAGCAGACGGAGAAAGTCCCCAAAAGAGATAATTTGAGAYGAGATACTGAGAATTCCTTGCTTACTTTATGTTCTTTAATAAATTATAATTGTGATGGTTAATCTTGTCAGTTTGATGGGATTTAGAATTACTAGGGAAGAACAAATCTCTCCGTGTGGTGGAGGGATTATCTAGATTAGGCTAACTGAGGTGTGAAGACTCACCCTAAATACGGGCAGTACATGGGATGAGGTTCTTAGACTGAATAAAAGGGAGAAGGTGCTTTCTGAGAGCAAGCATCTCCCTCTCACATGACCTGCTCCTGCTGCCGTACCGCATAAACTGATGGCATGATCATTTGGTGTATGGTTAAGAGGAAGACTTTTATTGTAGGGACGAGGGAGAGTTCAGCTAGAGGCATCTGGAAGAGTCCAGAGTGGAGAGAAAGAGTGGTAGACTGAACATGGCCAGCAGACTGGACTTGGCCAAGAGATGGGGCAAGGAAAGAAAGAGAAAGAGCCTACCAAGAAAGAGGGCCAAGAGAGAGGGGGCAAGAGAGCTGAAATATTAGGGTTATAGGAAGATGAGAAGCCAAGGTGGGGGGAAGCCCATGGACTGAAGAAATTTAGGGTAGAGGGTGGGGTAAGAAGAGCCAGGATGCCAGCATGGAGTCTGCAACAGTTTCCTATAAAACYGAGGGATCACGAAAGGGAGCAYGGAGGCCAGCGTGCTCTTTGGTATGCTAATAGCCAGGCACCACAGACAGCTATTTGTGCTGAGTTTCTTTCAGTCCTGACACTTCCCTAAGAGTAACTGTAAATCACAATAAACCCTTCATTTTTTTCCTTAAGTTGCTCTTGTCAGGTATTTTGTCTCAACAACCAGAGAAGTAACTGATACAGTACACAACCACCATTGTTTTAATAGCGGGCTTGACTTAGGTTACGGAAAGGTAGACACACAGTCCTGGAACACCGTTCAGGCAATGAAGACCCAAGGAAAGTTTCTAGGTGGGAAAACAAGAGGTTGTTGTTATTTGGAGTGTGTGTGTGTGTGTGTGTGTGTGTGTGTGTGTGTGTGTGAAATAGCCTTTCATGTTTTAAAAAACGGTGTGTGCTTCCTTAAACAATTCAGTTAGTATAACGATAAGAGGATCTTGAAACCTAACAATCCTTTCTCAAAGATAATCACTGATAACATTTCTAGAATCTCTTCCCTGAAATCCTTATGCTTTTATATCCTCGAACTTGAAATAAATCGAACCTGTCTAATCTTGCTGTTCTTGCAATCAGTTTGCCCCTCTGACAAGAAATTGTGAAAAGCCTTTCATGTCTAAAGATATTTACCATCATTTTAAATGGCTGCTTAGCATTACGTTGAATGTATGCATCACTGTTTATTAAATCAGCCCCTATTGATGAATATCTACATCCTCCTCAACTCATATTCAACAGCCTCCTATAATNGTGTGTGTGTGTGTGTGTGTGTGTGTGTGTGTGTGTGTGAAATAGCCTTTCATGTTTTAAAAAACGGTGTGTGCTTCCTTAAACAATTCAGTTAGTATAACGATAAGAGGATCTTGAAACCTAACAATCCTTTCTCAAAGATAATCACTGATAACATTTCTAGAATCTCTTCCCTGAAATCCTTATGCTTTTATATCCTCGAACTTGAAATAAATCGAACCTGTCTAATCTTGCTGTTCTTGCAATCAGTTTGCCCCTCTGACAAGAAATTGTGAAAAGCCTTTCATGTCTAAAGATATTTACCATCATTTTAAATGGCTGCTTAGCATTACGTTGAATGTATGCATCACTGTTTATTAAATCAGCCCCTATTGATGAATATCTACATCCTCCTCAACTCATATTCAACAGCCTCCTATAATRACCGTGGGCATTGTTTTCTACAAATTTCAAACATCTTTGCGAATTAAATACTTTTAAGTAATGTAAATGTAAACAAATGTGCTTTTTACATGAGGATTCAAGTTGCAGAATCGTCCTCTGATTTTCTGGGATGCTAGGGAAGCAGCTGCTGCATTAGTTCTGGCGAGACAGTGACAACGGAGATGGCGAGGAGAGTACAGAATCACAGGTGATGTAGCCAATCTAGGCCCAAGCTCAGTGGGTTGGAATAGTCCTTCCCCTTTTTCTCCCTTTCACTTCTTTTTTTCTTAACATGGAGGAAAGACCGAGAACTGCATGTCCCAGCATTTCGCAAGGACCACACTCCTGGGAACTGTAGTACCGGGTCTGAGAGGGGTCCGGAAGRAGAGAATGAGAAGCTGTGTGCGGCATGCTGGGAGGTGTAGTCCCTCGGGCGGAAGAGGGTGCGTGTGTAGGTTGGAGACATAGAGAGTTTTGCTTTATGGAGATGAGGCTGCGGAAATATCCAGCTTCYCTCTCAAGAGGCCTTTGAGTTTACAAAAGCCCGTGGGAGTCGGCTTCATTCCATTGTCTGTGACCCAAGAGGGTGCGGTCCAGGACCGGCGCAGGGTTGGGAGATCCAGGCCGCGTAGGTCCGCGGCAGAGCATGCCGGGAGTTGAAGTCCAAGAGCTCCGAGGCTGTGGGACGTGTCGGGACAGCGCGCCGACTCCTCCTCCCCCGCCCTTCTCAGCGGTCCCCCGCCCCCTCCCTCCGCCTCCTCYTCTCTTGCCTGCAGCCGAGCGTCCCCTTCCCCCACTGTCGGGTTTCTCCGCGGCTACTGCAGAGGATTCAGATCCGAGTAGCTGAGGAGAAGGAGGAGGAGGAGGCTCCCGTCCCTGCGCGCCATCCACCTCCCTACTGGACACGGACGAGGGAACGAGAGCGACGTCGCTGTAGCCTCCAGAGAAGACAAGGGCATCGCCGCTTCTGCTGCCGCCGCCGCGGTTTTCGTCTGCAGCAGCTCGCCGGTGAGGAGACCCCCCCCGCCCCCCGGCCCGCTCCCGTGGAGCTTGGGCTGGTGGCGCCCGGAGAACGAGGGTGGGGGCTGTAGGGCCCCCGCGCCGGCTGGGGGGAGGGGACCGAGGTGGCGATGGAACGGCGGGCTGGTGGGGGAAGACTTGTCCGAACGCGGGCTGGGGGTGGGGTGAGGGTGGGACACCAGCAGGTCAGGGGAGGGTAGCGGAGGGGGGCGAGGGGGTAAGACTTTACATGGAGGATAACCAGGTCTGGGATAGGAGCATGGGGTGTGTGGGGTATCGAGGTGGAATTTGGGATTGTCTTGGGGCGAGGTGGAAGGTGAGATTGGAGTGGGATGTCTTTTAATGGGGGAGGGGACTGAATGAAGGTGATGATTTGGGGTTGGCCTGAAGCAGTTGACAGCTTGGGATCAGAGCAGGGTGGGGGCTAAGGAGACTGTTTCAATGCCAGTGGGATATAAACGTTGGATGGGACTCTGGGGAGTGCTAATTTTGGAAGGTGGGACTTGGGGTGGACCTGGGGAAGGAAGATGGAGATGGTAGGAGCTGGGGGGTGAGGGGTTTGGCATGGGTTGAGACCCGAGCTTGGCATGGGCTGTTGTCTTCTGGGGATGGTGGGATTTGTGAATACTTASGGAAATAGCTTGGGCTTGGAGAGAACAGAAGAGGCAGGATTTGTTTGGGGTTTTCTTGAGGTAGGCTGTTGGAGGTCTGAATTTGGGCTGGCAGTGATGAGACTTCCAACTACAGGAGATAGATGAGGTAAGCTGACAGGAGGGAGTGAATTGCAAGTTGGGCCCCAAATAGGAAGACAGGGATTGAAATCGGGGATGAGGGCTCAGTGGGAAAGGATTTAGGATGAGTTTAGAGTCTCTGGAGGGAGCAAGGTGGCTCCCGTGAGCGGAAGTTGGAGGTAGAGGGTATGTAAGACTACTCAGCAGGACTCAGCTGAAAGAATTCTGGCAGGTGTCGAGAGCAAGGTTAGGGGATGGTATCATAAAGAAAATGTCTCACTGCCAGTTTTGCAGAAGAAATGTCTGTGATGAGCTGGTTACCTGTGGTGAGGTGGCAGAGGGGATGGATGGGTTGGTTTATTTAGGAAAGGAAGGATTGAGATGTCCTCTAAGACACACTAGAGGTTTAAGGGTTAGAACATTTACACTGGCTGCTTTGGTGACAGACAACAATAACAAGACCGTTAGAAGGTCTTCACAGGGGACAGAGAAGGCACATTAAAGATTCTCCTAGAGGCTATCTTGCGCTGTCAATTTGACCTTTTTGTTTTACGTTGGAATTGTCTGGGAATGGCAGCCCCAAGGGTAAAGTTAAGAGAGAACCATTCAAGGTAGAATTAAAGGAGACTGAGGAGTCTTGCAGTTCCTATGTCAGAGAGGGAAAGTTGGGGGCTGGAGGGGGATCAACTCTCAAAGGAAAGGTGGGAAAAGGTGAAACTGTCTCTGCTTTCTCCTTCCTCCCTCCCCCTGGTACACTGAAACCAGTCCTGGAATCTGGAATTTAAATGGACTTTGATGAACTTGGGGTTGTTAAGGGTGCATTCTTGCTTGAGAACTGATTAATGAGACTGAAAAATAGGAAGACTGAATTTATTTTCTAGGCAGGCAAGGTGCATGTATGCAGAAAGAGGTTAGCAAGCCCCACCTCCCCCCAATAAAATTGATTGCTTGAAGACTCCATTTATTGGTGTCCTGGTTTGCAAGGCAATTAGGCCCATCATTGTATTGCAGGCTAATAATCCTGAGATGAGTCTTGGCACCACCACTTTATGTAAACAGAGAGAAGGCAGGAAATATGGAAATGTAATAAATATTCATTCTTTGGTGAGATGGTTTGGTACTGATGGAATTTTTCATTTGATTCTCTTGACATTACATGATAAGATTTAAAATAATTGGGCTGTTTCGGTAGATTGAATTTTCTTCTAAAGAAATCCAAGTGATCAGAATTCTGTCAGGTGTGAATAAATAAAGTATAATATACAACCATATTTTATTGTTAAGGGGATGCTGTTGGTATAGACACATTGCATAAGAGAATAACTCCATCTATTCATCAGAAATTTGATTTAAAGGTTGGAGATGAGTTTATTCTTGGGGCTGRAAGACCCAGAGGAATGTAAAGAGAGGAAACATCTTTAGGGAAACAGTTTTCGGGTTCAGTTGCATTAACTGTGATATGTTAAATGTAACGTGGCTGTTGATTAGAGTGTAGTCTAGGGAAAAAAGAGAAATGGAAAGAAGATAAAATTGATATCAATGGGAATTAAAAAATATTTTTTTCTGTTAAAGTTTTAGTGTTCAGCTAGAAAACAAGGCATTTTCCTTGGTATTCATAGTTGAACACATAAAAATGCCCATTTAGAGGGTGGACTTATTCTTGGAATTAGGAATGTTACCTTTTAAAAAAAAGATTTATTTATTTGAAGTATGTGAGTACACTGTTGCTTTCTTCAGACACAGAAGATCCCATTACAGATGGTTGTGAGCCACCATGTGGTTGCTGGGAATTGAACTCAGGACCTCTAGAAGAACAGATGGTGCTATTAACCACTGAGATATCTCTCCAGCCCTTAAAGGATGCTTTCTATATTCTAACCAAACCAAACTAAACCAAAAACAAACAAACAAAAAAACCAAAAAAACTCAAGCTTGAACAGTTACCTGTAAGTCATTGAGAGTATAATCTAACTAACGAGGTCATTTCCTCTCATAACTTTTTTTTCCCCTGGGGTCCAGACCTTGCTTTGTGTGGATTTGCAGGCATGCGCTGGAGATGGGATGGTCATTTTAAAGCCCTGGTTTTTGAAACCTCAATATAAGAAGAGAAATCACATTTGGGTGGGAGAACTGTTTYGGTTTTTCCAATAGTCCTGGTTTATCTGGGAAGTAGACACTGGTAAAAAGTGGAGCACAGGTGGAAGGAAGATTGGTAGCCTGCGTAAAATGAGGAGCCCAAGAGTTTAGGAGTCAAGGGTTTTGACTTCAAAAATCAATTCCAACATTTGAAAGTGGAGTGATTTGAGTAAAATTATCATAAGACCCTTTTTATACTTAGTGGTAATGATTGCATAATATTGTAAATACATTGAAAGTCTAGACTTGTGTATTTAACTGTGGTTAAAATGCCAAAACAAAACAAAGCATTCATACTTCACAAAGGCCATCAAAGGAGACAAACGAGTTCATGTTTTAAATACATTGTGCATATATAAAATGTATGCTCACTATTTGATGCCTGCTTGGTGCTAGGGGGATAGAGATGGCCAAGCAGTTGTCAGGGGCTTTCACCGTCGTGAGAAGGATGGGCTGTTTTAAGTTTAGAAGTGCGGCAAAATGAATGTGGTGGGTAAGGAGTGGATTCTGAAGTTTCCTCTCTGCTACTAGTTATATGACCTTGGGCACTGTGAACTTATCTATAAAGTGCGGATAATAAAATTAACCTCGTTAAGGTTGTCTTGTGATTAAGGAGAATAATTTAAGAAAGCATTTAGCACAATGTGTTATATAGTGTACATTAAAACAGTATTGGTTTTTATTATCTTAGAGAGACAGGCAGAAGCCAGGATGGTGAGTAGCCATGCTGCCCTGCCGCTGTGTTCTTAGTATTATGGTATTCTTTTGTTTATAAAGAAGTTACTATGTTACATTGTTATGAAACCACAATTAATCTACAGTTTGTATGTTTATAGTTTGGGAACTTTAAACAGTCCATTAAATGTCAAAAAGAAGTTAGCTGCTAGCTTCATAACTGGGCAAATAAGAACTATGCTGTTGAGAGTAATAAAATGCTTTGTTTAAGGGATATAGCCTTAAATACAGTGTTAGATGTTAATGGCAGCATCTGGATTATTTCCTAGAATTCTGGTTCCCAAACCCTGACCATATCTTCTTTTTAAATTATGAAATGGTTCATATGTATAAAGGTATGTTTAGCACAGATTCACAGTTCAAAGAATAACAAGTTGAAGACTTRTGTACTCACTACCTCACTTGATAAAAAGGAGATTTCTAGGACTTTTGTTACTTAAAGATGCTGTCCTCCTGCCTTAGCCTCCTGAATTCATGTTATAGGATCAGAGGTCTTTGTCTTTGGCAGGCTTGTTTCCTGTCTCCATCCAGATCAACTCTAGGACCTTGAGCATGCCAGGCAAAGCCCTGTTCCACAGAAGTACACCCCTGTCAGGGGTTAGTGTTTTAAAGCCTCTTGGGCAGCCCTTTCTCCTGATCAAATCTTTCTTCTCCCTTAGAAGTAATAACTTTCCTGAATTTTATGTGAAACAACCTTTCCTTTCCTATTTTTCCTTTTCTGCCTTATTTTTATTCTTAAACTATAGAAAGCGTTATCTGTTTATTGTTATAATAATAAATATATTTGATATAAATAGGAAGTTACAAAAAGGGAAAAGGGAAAATTAGTGTGTATTCTTACTACTTAATTCCCTGTCCCCCCCCTCCCTTCAAATCAGAACTCCCCTCAGGTTAAGTACATACTCAAGACGCTGCGCCCAGAGCCCATAACATTTTCCGTTGAGCATGTATGCAGATACAAAGAATCTGGGTAGTCCAGATAGCTAGAGAAAGCAAATTTGTCTTTATGGAAGATCAAATTACTCAAATGTAGATCAATTGTAGTTGGAAATAAAATGAGGCGTGGTGGTTGTGGAAGTAGTGTTGCCAGCTCTGAAAGCTCTCTTTGGGAGTCATTGGCAGGAATTGTAAATGCCCTAGATCCTAATGCTTTGCTACATTAGCTTGAAGTTTCTTGTCATGTTTTGGCAAACTATTATTTTTTTTTGAGACAACATCTCTCTGTATTTTAGACTGATATGACCTTGCTTTGTAGTTCTAGCTGATCTCAAACTCGAATCCTCTTTTGCCTTTGTTGATCATAGGCATGTACCACACTCTTGGCTTACTTTACTTTTCTAGTTACGTTTTTATACATCTTCCATATCTTGCAGATAGGCAGCCTGCCTGGTACATTGGCCTTTACCTGATTATGTGGAACCATCTCTCATCTGAAATACAGAGACAGAGTACCACAAATAGGAAATTCTTAGTTGCACATACTAGAAACTTAGCAACCTAAATGTGAAGGAATGTTTGTCCAATAAATTTGTATTCTATATTCATTAATGATAGATTCATTAATTTATCTATTAACTTAGGCTCAAGTGATACAATAACAGAAAATATTCTATCTATCTATTGGTTTTTCTGAGACAGGGTTTCTCTTTGTAGCCCTAGTTGTCCTGAAACTAGCTATGTATATGAGGTTGGCCTTGAACTCAGAGATTCACCTGCCTCTGCCTCCCAAGTGCTGGGACTAAAGGCGTGCATAACCACTACCTGGCTGAAAACATTTTTAAATTGTAAAGGATTATATAAATGTTATTCACCTAACTGAAACCAAGGTATTTATACATCATTAAAAGCTTGTTAGACTTGGTTTATTGTCTATCTTAAAAAGTCTTCCTGTAGAATGGGGCAAACATRAAAGCTATTCTCTAGTTTTTCTAGAGAAACTAGAAATTTAAAGATTGTTARCTATAGTGGGCTGGAGAAAGGGCTACAGGATTCCTACCTAGTGAACTTATCGGATCTGATACTACATTAAATGTGCTTGATAGCTAAAAATGAAAAAAATTAAGGATTTATTGAAGTGGGAAATATATGTTGTTTGTTTGCCATTATTCCAACAAATATAGCTACTTCCCTTTTTGCTTTCTGTAACAATTACAGAGAGTAATAGAGTGAGAAGAACTATTTGTACATATTGAAGAAGGAATTAAATACTCATTGTTGGGTTGATACATGAATTAAATAAGGACAAAGTACCTGGAACGTGGACACACATAATAGATACTTAATATAGTAGCTATTATTATTACTGATATTTTTATTAAACTCGTGAGCTGCTTCTTGAGACTGCTCTTTTGTTACTCACTATTTCCCATCTTTTAACTGCCGGGATTGTGGGCATGTACCACCACATCTAGCTTAAGATGATAATTAAATAAGGNCCCCCCCTCCCTTCAAATCAGAACTCCCCTCAGGTTAAGTACATACTCAAGACGCTGCGCCCAGAGCCCATAACATTTTCCGTTGAGCATGTATGCAGATACAAAGAATCTGGGTAGTCCAGATAGCTAGAGAAAGCAAATTTGTCTTTATGGAAGATCAAATTACTCAAATGTAGATCAATTGTAGTTGGAAATAAAATGAGGCGTGGTGGTTGTGGAAGTAGTGTTGCCAGCTCTGAAAGCTCTCTTTGGGAGTCATTGGCAGGAATTGTAAATGCCCTAGATCCTAATGCTTTGCTACATTAGCTTGAAGTTTCTTGTCATGTTTTGGCAAACTATTATTTTTTTTTGAGACAACATCTCTCTGTATTTTAGACTGATATGACCTTGCTTTGTAGTTCTAGCTGATCTCAAACTCGAATCCTCTTTTGCCTTTGTTGATCATAGGCATGTACCACACTCTTGGCTTACTTTACTTTTCTAGTTACGTTTTTATACATCTTCCATATCTTGCAGATAGGCAGCCTGCCTGGTACATTGGCCTTTACCTGATTATGTGGAACCATCTCTCATCTGAAATACAGAGACAGAGTACCACAAATAGGAAATTCTTAGTTGCACATACTAGAAACTTAGCAACCTAAATGTGAAGGAATGTTTGTCCAATAAATTTGTATTCTATATTCATTAATGATAGATTCATTAATTTATCTATTAACTTAGGCTCAAGTGATACAATAACAGAAAATATTCTATCTATCTATTGGTTTTTCTGAGACAGGGTTTCTCTTTGTAGCCCTAGTTGTCCTGAAACTAGCTATGTATATGAGGTTGGCCTTGAACTCAGAGATTCACCTGCCTCTGCCTCCCAAGTGCTGGGACTAAAGGCGTGCATAACCACTACCTGGCTGAAAACATTTTTAAATTGTAAAGGATTATATAAATGTTATTCACCTAACTGAAACCAAGGTATTTATACATCATTAAAAGCTTGTTAGACTTGGTTTATTGTCTATCTTAAAAAGTCTTCCTGTAGAATGGGGCAAACATRAAAGCTATTCTCTAGTTTTTCTAGAGAAACTAGAAATTTAAAGATTGTTARCTATAGTGGGCTGGAGAAAGGGCTACAGGATTCCTACCTAGTGAACTTATCGGATCTGATACTACATTAAATGTGCTTGATAGCTAAAAATGAAAAAAATTAAGGATTTATTGAAGTGGGAAATATATGTTGTTTGTTTGCCATTATTCCAACAAATATAGCTACTTCCCTTTTTGCTTTCTGTAACAATTACAGAGAGTAATAGAGTGAGAAGAACTATTTGTACATATTGAAGAAGGAATTAAATACTCATTGTTGGGTTGATACATGAATTAAATAAGGACAAAGTACCTGGAACGTGGACACACATAATAGATACTTAATATAGTAGCTATTATTATTACTGATATTTTTATTAAACTCGTGAGCTGCTTCTTGAGACTGCTCTTTTGTTACTCACTATTTCCCATCTTTTAACTGCCGGGATTGTGGGCATGTACCACCACATCTAGCTTAAGATGATAATTAAATAAGGYGTCTCACAGAGACAAGGCAAACACTGTTGAGCCTGAACTTTTACTGTTAATGGTTTTTAATTTTTACTTACTCGTTTTTTTATTTATATTTTTGCCATTCTTGGTTTGCTATTTATCAGGGGCAGCATTTTTTTGTTATTAATTGTTTGCTTTTTGAGACAGGGCCTCATTATGTAGCCCTAGCTGTCCTGGTACTCTGTGTAGACCAGGCTTGCCTTGAACTCACAAAGATCTGCCTGCCTTTGTTTCCTGAAGTGCTGGATTAAAGTTAATGGTCACCATGCCCAGCGAGACTTTTTAAAATTAAATGTATTTATTAAATGTGTTTGCATGTATGGATGTTGCGTGTGTTTGTGTCATGGTGTACGGTGGCAGTCAGAGAACAGTGCGGGTGTCAGGGGTGGAGCTCAGGTCATCAGGCTGATGGAGCTAGCTTGGAACTTACCGCGGAGATGAGTGATCCGCCTCAGGCTTGCAGTGCTCTGCTTTAGCCTCCAAGGTTCTGGTTTTACAGGTATGTGACATCATGCCTCTCAGAAATTGTGAAAACAGCTGACACAGACGACAAAAATCTTCGTTATTTCTGCCTTTTAATAAGTGTTGGTATTTTTATTTATTTCTTTTTATCTTCTATGTATGAGCATGGTTTCTTTTAGGGCTGGCTTCCTGGCTCATTGGACTGACTTCCTTGATTCTGTGAGTAGTCTTGCCCATACGTTACTGGCTGTCAAATTCCTTTCTCTAGTTCAGAACCCTTTCCTGAGCTTCAGCTATATCTCTGGCTATCTCTCTATCACCTCCATTATAACCATTCCAGTGTCCCCAGTTCAGTGTCTCCAAAACAACTCATACTGCTGTCTACCTCTGACCTCTATCTCGTATACTTACTACCCAAAAAGCTGAAATGCTTGGTTCTTTGTTTTTGTCCAACTTAAAGGGATTACCCATCCATAGGGTTACTCAAGACACAGATGTATGGGGTATGTTCTTGTCACTTTCCCGTTTATGTCTCTCCCTTGGCTTCTTCACACAACATATATAGGTGTCTATGATCTATGCCTGTCCAGCACTATAGTGTATACTTACACTCCTGGTTTATTCTCATCACTCATAGTACTGGTTATCAAGCACCTTGYAGTTGCTAAGCTATGTTGATGTTTCATAACTTTGCTYATCCTTTTGCATTAAATGATATTCCTTAAGAAATCTTTGAGGAGCTGGAGAGATGGCTTAGCAGTTAAGAGCACTGACTGCTCTTCCAGAGGTCCTGAGTTCAATTCCCAGCAACCACATAGTGGCTGACAACCATCCATCTGTAATGGGATCCAGTGCCTTCTTTTAGTGTGTCTGAAGAGAGCGACAGTGTACTCATAAAAAAAGAAAAATAAATCTTTGAGAACAGTTAAGGTTGTCATAACAACAAAGTACCCTATTCTGTTTCCAGAGAACATCTAGTGCATTTCTCTGTTATGATTGCCTGACCTTAGGAAAATTTAATTTTTAATATTTATTTATTTATTTATTTGTTGGTTTAGTTTTGAGATAGAGTTTCTCTCGCTGTCCTAGAATTCACTGTGTAGAACAAGCTGACCTATAACTCACAGAGATCCACTTGCCTCTGCCTCTCAAGGATTGGAGTTAGAGGCATGCCTCACCATGTCTAGCCTTTTTATTTATTTTTTTAATTAAAAATATTTTATACATAATGAGTGTTTGCCTGCATGTGCCTTCGAGGTTGGAAGGAAGTGTTGGATCCCCTGGGACTAGTATTATAGATGGTTGTAAACCACCATTGGGTGCTTAGAACTGAGCCAGAGTCTTCTGCAAGAGCCCCCAATTTAGTTCTTCTTGTCTTTACAGTTACTTAGTTGTAACTTTTGTGAGGGCGATGACCTCTCTACTTTGGAATATAGTTTATATTTGCAAATAAAATATGTGAATGTGCTATTTATACTTCTGCAAACATTATTAAATCTTTCCTCCGTTCATAGTATATACATTGCTTATGTGGCACTATTTTTACTTTAATAAGTATGAGCTAAAGGCAGACAAAACAATTTGATAGTTGAATATCAGTTGTAGGCAAGACGTTGGATGTTTTTTGGTCTTCCATATACAGCTTAATCTTCACATTACTACTGGATAGAGAATTGTGCCCATGTTTTAAAGACTCAAACATTTTAGACCTATAGGGATTAGGTAGTTTACACTTGGTTACTTAGTCTAAGAGGGGCTGTGGYGTGGTAGTGTGTGCCTTTAAAGCARCTTTCAGGAGGCAGAGGCAGAGGCAGGCAGATCTCTGTGAGTTCCAGACCACTGAGAACTACAAAGTGAAGCCCTGTTGCAAATGAAACAAAACTAAACTTGTTCTGCATTGTCCCAAAGCCTCTGGTGTACATMTAAGGACACCCAGTGACATGTGTAAAGCCTCTTGTGTTTGATCTCTGTCACTGCTGAAAAACAAATCAACCTAGTAAAATAACCCCTTGTTCTTTTAAAGTTACCTTAT
The DNA here is from genome assembly GCA_002335545.1 of Apodemus speciosus. Taxonomy (NCBI): domain Eukaryota; kingdom Metazoa; phylum Chordata; class Mammalia; order Rodentia; family Muridae; genus Apodemus; species Apodemus speciosus. Next base: position 13,951 of record BDUI01000894.1, read on the forward strand.
GTAAAGAATCCTGGCTTTAAACTGTTATCTCAGTAGTCAGAGCCTACTTAGATAACGTCTTGGTTGTCAATTAGAACTACCCAGATGTTAAAAGAAATAAGCTCCATCACCCGCTGGCCCAGCGTTACTGACTTCCCGTGGGTAGACAGCGTGCAYGGGGAGGCATGGTAGTCTGTCTTTTACTGTAAAAATCCCTCAGGGTCGTTTATAAATAATAGAAATTTCTCAGAATTCTTGAGCTAGGACATCTAAGATCATGATGCCAGCACATTTGGTGTCTGGAAAAGAAACTTTCTTTGTTCCCAAGATGATTCTTTGTTGTTGTGTCCTATGGAAGGGACCAAAGCTGTGTCTTCTTTAGGTTGAAGGGTCAAAAGAATTAGGTGTAGGAGACTTCTTTTATCATGATTTAAGATCTGTTCTACAGGAGTAGAGTGCTCAGGATTTCATCACTTCCCCAGAGTCCTTAACTCTTAACACCACTATATGCAATGGGGGTTAAGCTTCAACAGGAATTTTGAAGGGCACAAATATCTAAACTATAGCAGTGGTTGTACATTTATGGAGAAAACATAAATTGAAAAGAAGTTCTTCTGGAGATCATGAATTACACCTGTAATTTCAGGATTTGGGAACTAGAGGCAGAAAGATGAGTTCTAGTTTATCCTTGGCTCCATAGCAAGTTGGAGCCTCCTTTAAAAAAATAAGCAAAAACATTTTTCTAGTCTTTTAACTATTTGTGTTCCTCTGTGCTCTGAGTCCAGTCCGTTGCCGTTGATTGTTTTGTATGGCACAAAGGAAATCCAGTCCACATGGGTATTCGGGTTAGGAGTAGCGCCAGTATTTGAGAGGTTGAGTTGAGCTACACAGAAGACCCTGTGTCAAAAACAGCGAAGCAACTAAGCAAATAGCCCCATGAACTCCTTTTAGTCTATTTCTTAGATAGTTGTGAATATTCTTAATACTGTAGAACAGCTCGACAACTGTAGCTTCTTTCTTCTTATCTTTTTGTTTTTTTCAAGACAGAATTCTCTGGCTGTCCTTGAACTCACTCTGTAGTCCAGGCTGGCTTCGAACTCAGAGATCCACCTGCCTCTGTCTTCTGAGTGCTGGGGTTAAAGGTGTGTGCCGCCACTGCCCATCTGCCAGCTGTGGTTTCTTAAGGCCTGTTTTTTGAAATTTTTAATTGTTATATTAATATTTAATTGTCTGCTTTGAACTTTGACTAGTTTTTTTTTTTTTT
>BDUI01000894.1:83638-97971 GCA_002335545.1 Apodemus speciosus
TGTGGCTTTTTCTTATGCTTTATGTATGTAGTTGTGTTTGGAATGTTGCTGTTCTCTGACTATCTCACCTTATTCCTCAAGAAATCAAGTTTTAAACCTAATGGTAGCTCACACCTACAATTCTGGCACTTGGGAGACTTAGACAAGAGGATTTCTCTGAGTTTGAGGCCAGCATATAATACCTGACATAAAGTAAGTGCCTAATAATAGTTACTCTTATTTATAAGTAACAGCAGGTAGGATGTGCAGCAATGGGACTGAATGGAAAAAATGTATCTGAAGGTATCTAGCTTATATTTTACACACCACAAGTCTTCAAAAATACTAAATAGAAACCAAGATAAGGTAATATTATGAAAAAACACATTACAAGGTATGGTCAGGTTTGGAGCCTGTGGCTCACTGGTAGACTCAAATCTAATGTGAGAAAGTGCTGGGCTCAGTCCACCATCACAGACATACACAAAGGATTATATAGCCAGTTCTTGACCATAGAAAAGAAATGTTGGAGAGGAAAAGTAGCTGAAGCTGAAAATTTTGGGTGTAGGATTGGAATTGGAGAATGAGAGAGCTTTGTTCTACATTGAGCCACTGGAGACCAGAAGCTGTTAACTGTGTCCGTTCTGCTTAAATTCTTCCTTATATGAGTGAAGGTATCTCAAAGAGCAGAGAGCCTGTTGTCTGAAGTTGGCTCCCTCCCCTCTCCTCCCCTCCCCTTCCGTCTCCTCCCTCCCTCCCTTCCCTTCCCTAGCCTTCCCTCCCCTCCCATCCCCTCTCTCCCTCCCTTCCCTTCCCTCCCCTCCCCTTCCCTTTACTTCCTTAGCCTTCCCTTCCCTCTCTCCCCTCCCCTCCCCTTCCCTTCTGTTTCTCTTTTCTTTCTCCTTCTCCTCCTCCTTCCCTACTTCTTCCCCCTCCTCCTTTTCTTCTTTATGAAACAGGGTCTCTCTGCATATCCCCAGCTGTCAAGATTCTTATCAAACTCATAGATCTGCCTGCTTCTGTGTTCCAAGAGCTCTAATTAAAAGTGTGCTCTACCACATCCAGCAGAGTTTTGTTGTTGTTGTTGTTGTTGTTGTTGTTGTTGTTTGTATTTCTTAAAGGTAAGATCTCATGGTATAGCTTTCTGGCTGTTCTGGAACTCTCTGTGTAGACCAGGATGGTCTTGGACTCAGAGATTCCCCCCTGCTTCTGATGAGAGGTATGCATCCCCATGCCCAGTTAAGTCAGTGTTCCTAACTGCTTAGCTATCTGTCCATTGGTTTTGTTGTGGTAAGGAGTAAACCCAGAGCCTTGCACATACCAGACAGATATTTACCTCAGCTACACACTCAGCCTCAGCTGTGTATGTTTTTAAGTTAATAAAACAGGTCTCAATAATATACATCCAAATAATACTCTGACTTATATTGGAAGTTCGGTTTGATAGGGTTGTAGCAGTAATCTCTAACTTTCAGCCTCACCTGTTGTGTTTATTACAACTCTTTTGCTCTTATTAATCTTCATAGTAAAATATTTTGTTTGAACTCTACTGTATATTTTTTTTAATAAAATTATTTCCAGTAGCCAAGACATGTGGGACAGACCTAGCTTTAGCTCAGGGAGCTTGTTGCTTTTCCCCTTCCCAGTTCAGGGTGTTCCCAGTAAAGAGGGTTCTTTGCCAGAGGCAACTAAGCTGTTTTGGCATGCTGCCTTTCTGGCTAACTTCATTTAGGAATAGCTAAGCTTGAGAAGGAAGGAAACAGTTACACTTGTTGATTTGCACTAAAAAGATCAGGCAACATGTTATTTTGGAAAAAATGGCAAATTTTGTCTTTGCTGGGCTCATGGTAGAATTTGGCAGTACATGTTTTGTTTTATTTTGTTTTGTTTTRTTTTTCCTCAGGACAGGCTTTCTCTGTAGCCCTGGCTGTCCTGGAACTCATTCTGTAGACCAGGCTTGCCTCTGCCTCCCAAGTGCTGGGATTAAAGGCTTGCGCCACCACTGCCTCGCTGGCAGTACATGTTGAATGAACAACCAAGTTAAAAATTAAGCTCTGTCAGTGAATACCTGGATGACTTTAGATAATTGCTTAACTTCCCTAAACTGAATTTGTTTTGCAAACTGAGAAAACATTATCGATATTTAATAGGATGGTTGTAAGAATTTATACTTTACAGCGAGAGAAGAATTTTTTGTGCTAGGGACCAAGGGAGTTGGGAACAGGGGTCCGAGAGTCTGTGCTTCCCCTATACCCCAGGCAGGAAGGGGATGGTTGAGCCCAGGACAGGATGGGATCCAGTTGGTCTCCTAGTGAGTGTTGGAAGTATGGAGGGACTGGAAGAGAGGCCTTCTCCAGGAGGGTTAGGCGCTCTTTCTCTACAACAAGGTCTCTTTACAACAAAGGTCTACCCTGCCTCCCCACCCCCTATCCCACAGCGATCCTTGATGAAGGGAGAGTCCTTGCTTTATTTTTTTAATCTCCAAACTGCTTTATTTTATGGCAGATGTGCATGCATATGTCTTATTCAGGATGAATCAGGGATTAAATACCTTTTGCAGGAAGGGATGCCCAGGAAGGGACTTAGATACCTCATTAGCATGGAGACTCTAGGTTTTATGCTGGGGTGACTGGTTGTCATGGTCCTTTCAGTGGGATGTCATGGGAAAGTGTTCCAGGGCAGATAGACCCTGTCCAGGAGCTGGTTTCAGTGCCTGCCCTTCTCAATTATGAGAATTCCCAGGGTTTTTGAACTGCTTGAACCTTACCAGGTCTTCTGTCCACTTGCCTCACAAGCCTCTTGCCTCTGCCTGTTGAGCGCTGGGATTAAAGGTGTGTGCCATGACCACCTGGCAAAAATCAGTTTCTTTGATGGCCAGGACCCACACCTTACCAGAGCAGCCTGATATCAGCTCATTATTTAGACTTCCTGTTTATTTTTCTTCCCTTCTTCTTCTCCTTCTCCTTCTCCTTCTCCTTCTCCTTCTCCTTCTCCTTCTCCTTCTCCTTCTCCTTCTCCTCCTCCTCCTTCTCCTCTTCCTCCTCCTCCTCCTTCTCCTCCTCCTTCTCCTCCTTCTCTTCTTCTCTTCTTCTTCTCCTCCTCCTCCTCCTTCTTCTCCTTCTTCTTCTTCTTTTTTGATCCCCAAGGATTTCATTTTCTTTCTTCAATTTCTCCTTTGTCTAAGAATAAGATGCTTGTATCCAGCTTCTGTAGCGTTTGAACAGGAAACAGATTTTCAAGTTATCTTTCTTTGTATATGGCTGGAAATGAAGGATTGAAATCAGATGAGTTGCTAAACATAATACATTAAATATTTTTTTACTGATGATAGTAATGACTACACCAAAAAGTTTTTAATTGCCATTTGGCAAGTATATGCTAGGAATGCATAAATTATTTACTATTAATGTTAATTTTCCTAATACTCTGCTTTGTAGATAAAGAAATTATGATAGTTTAACTTGGGCCTTATGATTTGTCTGGTAGTTATAGCTTCTAAAGTATACAGAAAGACTTGAACTTAATTTTTATGAGACTTTAGTATGTGTAATAAGCAAGTTGGTCTCTCTTAAAGATGTGCTACTTTCATAGCAGCTAAAGATAAGTGATAAAGATAAAAATGTGATAAAACATCATGATCAAGAACAACTTGGGGAGAAAAGGGTTTAAACTCTCAGGTCACAATCTATCACTGAGGGAAGTCAGGGCAGGAATCGGAGGCAGGAACCAAAGCAGAAGCCTTGGAGGGCTGCTGCTTCCTGGTTTGCTTCCCATGGCCTGTTCAGCCTGCTTTCTTATACAGCACAGGATGCTCCAGTTGGGAAGGACGTTAGCATTGCCCACAATGGACTGAGCCCTTACTAATTAAGAAAAATGTCCCACAAGCTCACCTACAGGCCAGTTTTGAGAGGCATTTTTTTTTTTTAGTTTTATTTCCCTCTTCTCTGTAATAGTAATTCTTGGGGGTTTCTTATATCTCTTTTGTTTCCAAATAACTGCAGGGCATTTCTTCACTTGCTCTAACCCATTTTAGCTCCCGAATAAATGACATATGGAGACTTGGTACTTTTATTAACAAGCTACTGGCACTATGCTTAGCTATTCTAACACGACTGGGCTGCTACTACCAGCAAAGTAACAGGGTCTTGCCCTGACTCCATCTAGTCCAGTGTGTCCTCATGGCTGCTCTCTGCTCTCAACCTCATGGTGAGTCCTCCTGGTCCGTCTACATGGTCTCTCTACCTCTTCTTTTCTCTCCCTCTCTGTCTTCAGGACTCTCCGATTGGGATCAGAAGTCCTGCCCTATTCTATTCTCCTGCCCAGCTAGTGGCTGAATCACCATTGTATTAACCAAACAGGTGATGGGAAATAATTTTTACATAACATTGAGACCAGAGATGCTTGACTGTGCCATTGTCTGGACTACGACCAGCTGTCTGGGCACAGAAATCAGCATCTGAATACACAGTGCACAAAGTCAGCACTCCCAGACAACTCTAATAAAACAAAAACCCAGTCAGCACAATATGCTCAGGGAGAGCTTGTCTTTTTTACCTTTCCTTAATAAGGAATCTTTTCTCTGAGACTCTTGAAATGACTAGTGACCTGTAGTTCAGTGATGGAGGTTGGGGGCTCATGGGAGCAAAAGTGGAAGAAGTCAGAGGCAGGTGGATCTCTGTGAGTACAGCCTGCTCTACATGGCGGGCTCCAGGATAGCCAGGGCTACAGAGAGACATCCAATCTCAAAACAAGCAAACAAAAAAGTAGAGGAAGCCAAGCCCATTGTGGTGCTACCTACTTCAGAGGAGGTGAAATATGAGGAAAATGAAATTCTCTCTGAAGCTTAAGATTGGAAATCCCGTACAACTCTAGAATTCAGTGTGTTCTAGTGAACAGCTAGCTATCTTCTAGTCAATTGACAACATTTTCCTCTCACTCTTTCTGAAAAGGGCTTTGCTATGTGCTTTAACACCAAGGTCAGCATTTTACAAAGAAATTCTTGGAGATACTGTTCTTGCTACATACTTGAACATCTTAAGAAAGTAACTGGGCAGTGGTGCCTTTAATCCCAGCACTTAGGAGGCAGAGGCAGAGGCAGAGGCAGGCGAATTTCTGAGTTCAAGGCCAGCCTGGTCTACGGAGTGAGTTCCAGAACAGCCAGGGCTACACAGAGAAACTCTGTCTCAGAAAAAAAAAAAAAAAAAGTGACCGGAGAATACAATATGCCATATACATTGATTGTGTTATGGGTTGAATATTTGTGTTCCTTCAAAAATGTGTATGTTGAAGGCCTAACTTCCAATGGGATGTAAGTAATAGAACATAGAGCGTTTGTAGGTTAAATTAGGTCATGAGGGTGGGGCCTAGTGGTGGAATTAGTGTTCATATGAGAAGAGATACTAGAGTTTACTCTGCTACGTGAGGGTAGAGCAAGAAGATAGCTATGCAAGCAGAAACAATCCCTTCTGGTGCTCACTGTGGCATCCTGACCTGGGGCTGCTAACCTCCAGATCTGAGAAGTAAATGTATGTTTTGAAGCTCACTTAACTCACAGAATTTTTAAGTTGGGCAGCCCAAGCTGCCTCCAACAGATAGTCAGTGCAGCAAACTTACACACTTTTTTCCTAGGTTCAGTTTAGCAGTGGGTAGTGATAGGACTTTTTTTCCCAGAAGCTTCTGAAAAAGGTTTGTTGGTACAATTTTGGGATGTAGTTAAGATTTATATATATTTCTCTTTTGTTTCCTTAAAAAAAAGTTGTATTTTTATTTTTTATGAGTATGAATGTTTTACCTCCATGTATGTATATGTACTGCATGTGTGCCTGCTGCCCTCAGAGTCTTTCTTCCGGCATTAGATACCCTAGAACCAAGGGCGTTATACTTGCACAGTAAACACTTTACCCACAGAGCCATCTTTCCAGGTACCAAAGAATTTTTGTTCATCTGGTATGTTTTTGGCTTTCTATTCAGGTTACATATGCTATAGTGGATCATAGGCACATTTAGGGAGGTTGTGGCAGAGGAGAAATTTTTAAGAAAAAGAAAAGCTTCACATAAATGATTTTAAATCAAAGACCCTTGGTTWTAGGGRCTGTTATAGAGGATGATGTGGCTCATTGGTGAGATRGGTCTTGCTAGCTTAAGTCCTTGAGCAACTGGCTTATTTACACAAATAATCCAGTCTAGAAGTACTTTTTGCAATAAACCCTGTGACGGGCATATATGCAGGAATTTCTTATGATGTGCCCTACTACAGACATAGGTTCATACAGACTCCTTTCTCATGGCCTCCATTTTGATAGGTTTGATATAGCAACTCTGTTGATATTTGTAACTTCCAGAATCTAAGCTCTACTACTGATAGGCTGTGGCACATTGGTAGAGTTATTTTAACCTTTCTGAATTTTAGTTTTCTCAACTATAAAATGAGATAATGACCTAAACCAGCAGTTGGTTCATGGGTCTAGTTATTGTAAAGCACAGCAATGAATATACCTTTTGGAGAAAAGAGATTAGAATGTAGAGATGGAGATTTAGAACTGTGTAAACTGGAGCCATAGCCCAGTAGGTAGAAGGCTTTTCTGGCATGCACATGGCTTTGCATTTGATTTCCAATGCTGCAAGAGAAAAACCAAGCCAAATCCACTGTGATGACATCTGATAAGTTATTACACTCTTGTGCCTCAATATATATTCTACAAGAAAAACACAATAAAAGGTCTCGAAGTTGTGGTGGTTTGAATATGCTTGGCCCAGGGAGTGGCACTATTAGGAAGTGTGGCCTTGTTGGAGTAGGTAAGGCCTTGTTGGAGGAAGTATTTCACTGTGGGGGTGGGCTTTGAGACCCTCCTCCTTGCTGCCTGGAAGACAGTAGTCTTCTCCTGTTTCTTCCAAACAAGATGTAGAACTCTCAGCTCCTCCAATGCCATGTCTGCCTGGACACCGCCATGCTTCCTGCCATAATGATAATGAACTGAACCTCAGAACCTGTAAGCCAGCCCAATTAAAATTTGTCCTTTATAAGAGTTGCCTTGCAGAATATATCCAATAAAAAAAAATAAACACACACACCAAAAAAAAAAAAAAAAAAAGAGTTGCCTTGGTTATGATGTTATTTTACAGAAATGAAAACCCTAAGACAGAATTTTTCTTCACAAGGGGGCAAAGAGTAGTAAATATAACTGTGCCTGCTATCAACTTGCTATGTGGATCCCAAACCGATTTAGAAAATAATTACAAGATTTAAGAATATATGAAACCTTTACCTTACCATTATATGAATAAAAAGATAGAGAATGTAGTTATTTGTAGAAATGATCTGTGTTGGAGAAAAATAAAACTGAAAAAAAAAAAAACCAGCCTACAAACAAAACAAAGAAAATTCACAATCTGACACTCCTAACTCCTGGTTCCTCTGTTCCTCTTCCTTTTTTTTCATTCATAGGGCACCCAGCACTACATAGTGATCCTGTCTCAAACAAGCAAAAAGGATGTATCAGTTCATCATCTTTGATAATTAATAAAGCTGTCAGCATACAGATACAATAAATGATCTGATATATCTAAAAAATATGACTAAAAAATAGTCTTTTCAATGACCAGATCYCTGCTCAATTCTCTGCCTGCCTGCCTGCCTGCCTGTCTGCTTGTCTGTCTGTCTGGTGACCTGGAAGAGCTTTTAAGAATATCTGACAGCTGTACTTCCTATGTGTGTGGCGTGGGTGTGTGTCAGTGTTGGTTGTCCTCCTTAACTACTTGCTACCTTATTTTTTGAGACAGGCTCTCTCATTTTGAGACAAGCTCACTGATTTTCAGCCAGACTGGCTGGTCAGCAAATCCCAGGAGTCAGTCCTCCTGTCTCCACCTTCCCAGAGCTGGGATAACGTCATATAGTCATACTTGGATTTTTATGTGGGTTCCAAACTCAGGTACTTACGCTTGCAAAGCAAGCACTTTACCTTTAGCCATCTCCCCTGTCTGGTGCTCTGTCTTTACATAGAATTTCCCCCAAGGTTTTCTCATTTAACTTGAAAACAGCTTGAAAGAGCGATTGCTCTTATTTTCCAAGAAAAACAGCTGGGGGTCAGCTTCAAGGTTATACTATATAGCAGGACCTAAAAGAACCACAGATTTTTTTTTTTTATATATACAAAGTAAATGCTTTTACTGCCATGGAATATGTGGCTTTCTTGGATACCAGAGTTTTTAGCATCTCAGATGAGCCAGAAAATCAAATTCGAATCCCTGGAGTTGCTAACACTCCTTTGATGTTGAAGCTCGTTTCCTCTGTTCAGAAAAGACCCCTCAGGTCACTTACCTTTTTCAGTGTCATTGAAGAAGAACCTCATGGAATGAACTATTTTACTGTAGTTATGAGTACATAACTCGCCTTATTGCTAAACCTAGTGAACCGTTTTAGACTTCATCTTAGTTTGATGCTTCTGTGTCATGTGATACCCTTAATGCCTCCTTCCTCCCCCTTTTGTCTTTCCTCTTTTCTTTCTTTTTTTGGGGGAAGAGGGAGTAGGATATTTTCCTGTGTTTGAGGCTTCAAGGGATGACTGAATTTCATCCTGATCCTCTTGCCTCCACTTCCCTAGTACTGGGATTACAGGCGCACGTTCTGACTTATGCATTGCTGAGGGTCAAACCCAGGACAAGCACTCTGCCAGCTGAGATACTTCCCTAGCTCTTCCTCTTCCTCCTGCTTCYTCTTCCACCTTCTTCCTCTTCCTCCTTCTTCCTCTCTCCTCCCTTTTTTATTTTTTGGAAAAGCATCCCTTTTTAGCACCTATTTGTTGTGGTGGGGCACATGTCAAAGCATACATGTGTGCCAGAGGACAACTTGGAGGAACTGGCTTCTTCCTTCCCAGGGCTGAACTCAGGTCATCAGGCTTTGTGACAAGTCTTCAGGCATGGTGGCAAGTGTCTTTACCCATTGAGCCACCTCACCAGCCTCTTCCTTCCTCTCTCCTCCTTAAAGCAAGCTTCCCTTGCTTTTCTTTAATATACTACAAATTTTCTGTTTATTTTTGTTTGTTTTTCTTCTACTACTTCTGCGGTTTCTGAGTTGTAGTTTCCTTTCAGGGTTTTCTCTGTTCACCTATTGAAAGTTGGTGTTGCCAGAAGGCACAGTTACTCTCTAAAGACTGACCTATAGTGTGGTAGACACATTGAGCTTCAGATTTGTTTATTCTGTCTTTCAAACATCTCCATGATTGTCTCATACATTGCCCAGACTTACGTTTAAAACTGAGCATATTACCTTAGTTTCCCTTAAAAGCTCTTTTATTCTAGCAGTCTATGGTTTGTACCACTACACCTTCTCAAATCAGAAAATATACACCTTGATAGACTTATCTCTCTCCTGCATGCATGCATGCAGAGGGGTGGTGTGTTCGTGTGTATGTGTGTGTGTTGCTAAGATACAAAAATCCTCTGTGTGTGTGTTTTGCTAAGATATAGAAATCCTGAATCGGCAAGGCAAAGCTCCTCATTGCAACCAGGAGCAGAATTTCAGAAGAAGCAGTTAGCACCCTCTAGTGTTACAGTCTTTATGTAGACTTTAGCTCTGTAAGAGTTCCAGCGCCCATATCAGGGCCTTTTGTCCTTGGCAGCTGCTAGTCTTGTATCTGTCTCTCAGCCTGGATTCTAAGACCTTTGGCCCTGAGGAGTTGATAGCTCTCTGTAACTCTTCTGGTGACCAGAGTCTTCAGTTTCTATTATTATTTTTATTTTTTTAATCAAGACAGGGTCTCACAGTATAGCTTTGGCTGGTATCAAACTCTGTATAGACTCTTGAGACCTGGGGTTAATGGAATTTACCACCATGGTTGGCCTTTTTAGTCTTCTTTCTGCTCTCTCTTGTTTGTGTCCCCCCAAACCCTCATCTCTCCTTTCTTCCCCAGTTCTCATGTGCACACACACAGATACACACCACATTCTCTGTGGCACATATGAGTCAACATATATATTCATACTCACACACACTAGAATGTAATAAGGGTTGGAGAGATGTCTCAGCAGTAAGTGCACTAGCTGTGTTTACAGAGCACCTGGGTTCATATTCCAGCACCCATATGGCAACTCATAAACACATAACTCTGTTTCCAGGTGATCCTCCAGCTTCTTCAGGCCCCTGGGGCACCCGGCACCTAGGCAGTATGCATACATACAGGCAGGCAAAATATTCATATACATAAATAAAAAATCTTTTTAAAAATAAATAAAATACAATAAAAGGCAAGAATGTTTGGATGTCATTATCATTAGTTTGCATTAATCATTGCTGTAATTAGTTATTACAGAAATAACTGCCATTAGTTACTATCATTAAGGTGACAAGGTATTTTATAAACATCATCTCCATTTGCAACTTTTCGGATAAGTGCTGTGATCATTTTTCATGTATTTATTTAGTTGTATACTCGTGCTATTTAGTTTCAACTAAGCAACATTCCCAGGATCTTCCAGCTTATAAGAGTCACCTTAAGCAAAATATAAAGAAGCCTGTAGGGGTACTAGGTCCTTGTTCACGGATAAGCACTAGGGAAACCAGGAATATTAAACACACAGGGTTGTGTCTTCAGTGGAAGAAATGGATACCTGTTTTCTGCCCAGAAAGCTGGGAGTGGGTGGAGTTCATAACCTGGTGATCTGTGCTCTCTGTCGGTGGGGCCTAGTTAAACCTGAACCCCCAGACTGTTAGGTCTATCCCAGACTCTTTCTCCCTAGGCCTTTATCTTGAGCATCGCGTCAGTCAGCAGACGCCATCCTTAGGGGAGATGTTCCATATACTTCGTAACTTGGTGACCTCTGTGATCCTCCCCCCGGCCCTTAAGCTACAGAACCCATCCGTAGGGAAGAGGTGGCATGCGAATTTTGAGGTAGTTATGCTTTAAGCCTTATTGTGATAATTGTTACCAGGAAACTTCTTTCTAGAACTTGCACTGTACTTAAATATGGCTACAATAAACTGCCAGTGTCAGACTCTAGATCAGTGGTTCTCAACTTTTCTAATGCTGTGACTCTTTCATACAGTTCTTCATGTTGCAGTAAACACCAACTGTAAAATTATTTTTTTGGTACTTCATAACTAACTTTGCTACTGTTATGAATGGTAATGTCTGATATGCAGGGTATCTGATATGTGACCCCTTTGGGGTCTCAACCCGTAGGAAGAGAACTGCTGCTGTAGAAGTTTGATCCAACACTAGCTACTGAGTTGTGTTAAACCATGTGTCCTCGCCTCCTGGGGATTGTTACTCTACCAACCCTGGTGTTTGCAGAGACACTACCCCTCAACAGAAACCTTTTTCCTTTGAGAACCAGTTTTGCTATGTAGCCTAATTGCTAAAATTATGGGCATGCACCACCATGCCTAACATAAGTATATGTTAAAAATATCATCATGGGAAAACATACACAGTGTAAAATTTCCCATTTTACTCATTTCTGAGAGACAAAGTCTTCATGTCACATGTGACACAGAGGCTAGAGGCCATCCTTAGGTGTCATATTTCAGGAGCTATCAACCTTGTTTTTTGAGATGTCCTCTCACCGATTAGGAATTTGCCAAGTAGGTTACTCTGGCTGGCCACCAACCCCCAAGAATCTGCCTGTCTCTACTCTCCCAGCACTGGGATTACAAGCTTATACTGTCAAACTCAGCTGGTGTGTGTGTGTGTGTGTGTGTGTGTGTGTGTGTGTGTGTGTGTGTGTGTGTGTGTATTAATCAGTTTGTGACCAAACTCAAGCACTTTATTGACTAAGCTGTCTCCTGAATCCATCTTAGCTATTTTCAAGTTATGAATCAGTGACATTAAGTACATTCACAATGTTGTGTGACCACCTTTACTATTTCCAGAAGGTGTTTGTTTGTTTGGTCATTTGTTTTCAAATCATCCTAAATGATTCTGTATCTCTTAGGAAATCCTTCCGTACACCCAGCCTCTGTTAACCCTAAGCTACTTTCTGTTTCTGTGAATTTGCCTATTTTAGTTCATTTACATTAGCTCAGTCATATTTGCTTGTCCATTTATCTATCTCTTTAGATGCCCTGGAATCTGCTTTATCTAGTAGAAGTGATTTTGGCTGGTCTCTTGGTGGTGAAACCTTGCAGTTAGGATACATAATTATTATGTAGAGTGGGCAAAGTCCTTTTTGGCATATGTATACGTGCTGGCTAGTTTTATGTCAAGTTGACACAAGCTAGAATACTTTTAAAAAGAGGAAACCTTTACTCAGAAAATGTCCCCAGCAGACTGGCCTGTGGGTAAGCCTGTAGTGTGTTTTCTTAATTGACGATTGATGTGGGAGGGCCCTGCTCACTATGGGCAGTGCCACCCCTGGACTGGTGGGCCTGGTCCTGAGTGTTATAAGAAAGCAGGCTGAACAAGCCAGTAAGCAGTACTCCACCATGGTTTCTGCATCAGTTCCTGCCCTGACTTCCCTGGGTGGCTGACCTATATAAACTGTAAAGTGATAAGCCCCTTTCCCCCCAAGTTGTTGTATTGTCCAAGTTTTAATTGTAAATAGAAGAGGAAGAAGAGGAAGAGGAGGAGGAGGAGGAGGAGGAAGAACCACCACCACCACCACCTAACCCTGTCACAGAACCAGCAAGTACTTAAATTGGGGTATTCCATGTTGTTAACTATGAGTTCAATGAACTTATTTGGGGGGAACTATGTTTTATTAAATATGAACAATAGTTTCCCTTTTGCTACATCTCTTTAAATAGAATAATGAAGTAAAATAGTCAACATGGGAGTGAAAAGAAGTTCATGGACTAATCCATCAATTTGTAAAATTGACATTGTTCTTTTATCTGTTTAGAAAATAAATACACAGAGGTCAGAGGCCATTCACCAACAACCTTTCATTGTTGAGTACTTCTCAAGTGCTTTAGCATATAGCAGAAAAAAGTAGGAAAGGATACCCTAGTTGGAGGTAGAATAATAGGCCATCTGCTTCCTATTAAAATTTCTTTATTTCGGTGGATAAGAACTCTAGAGCTATTTTTAGATTGTTTAAAGAATTTCCCCCCTGAAGAACAGTACACATTTGGCCTTCTATACTTATTTACCTAGAACAGTTATATTTTGATTATCTAAACAGACTATTCTCTGAATATTTTAATGGTAGTAATAGTATTGTCTCTATATCAAACCATGACCATGTAAGCCTGTCTTTGGGTTTACCAGCCTTTTCAATGGAGACTCAGAGTGAGTGATCAGGAAGTAGTTGGCTCTTAGCCATGGCTGAACACGCTTCTTTTCTTGAAGATGTAACACTGTTGTAGAACAGCTCAGCACTAGGTATCTTTGTCTTTGCTGTTTCCTCAGGGCAGCAGCTTTGCACTGAGTACTCGTAGTTAACAAACACCCTTTACAGTTCCTACACAGCAGTAGTTCTTAGCCTTCCTAATACTGTTAACCATAATACAGTTCCCCATTTTGTGGTGACCCCCCAATTGTAAATAGTTTTTTGTTGCTACTTGATAACTATAATGTTGCTTCTCTTATAAATATAAATGTGCAGGATATCTGATATCTGACTTCTGTGAAAGGGTTGTTCAACCTGCAAAGGGTCCCAACCCACAGCTTGAGAACTGCTGCTCTTAAGCTTGCTAGAGCCTGTGTGAGGTTGGGTGGGTGGGCCTGGGATTCCATGTACTGGCTGCCTGTGATTCAGGCCTGGCGAGTGGAGCCAAAGCCCGCACTACAGACCTTCGCCTGTTAGGTCTGGTCTATATTTTCACCTGTCTAGCCCTCTCAGCAGCCTGGCTTCTCAGCCAGTAAGAAGAACCTTGGATTCAGCTATTTTTCTGGAACTGACAGATCGGAGTCCATTTAGTTTATCATTTTCTTTTCTTTTCTTTCTTTGTTTCTTTGTTCCTTCCTTCCTTCCTTCCTTCCTTCCTTCCTTCCTTCCTTCCTTCTTTCCTTCCTTCTTTCCTTCCTTCCTTCCTTCCTTCCTTCCTTCCTTCCTTCCTTTTTTCTGCAGTCTCTTGAGCCTTAATGTGTTTCCTTTTTTTAAACTTTTTTATTTGATATTCCCTTATCCTGGTTTCCCCTCCAAAAACACCCTATCCCATCCCCCACTTCCCCTGAACTCCTAGCACTCACATGGCAGTTCACAGTCATCTAATATTATTTTAATAATAATAGTAATACTACTACTAATAATAATTGGCATTCAAAGACTCCAATCCCTCTTCTGGCTTCCTCAGGCACCTGGCATGCACATTATACACAACCATATATGCAGGCGAAGTGACTCTTATTCCGTGTACCTAGCAACCTCTTCCCATTCACTTTTCTTTCTTCCTTCCTTCCTTCCTTCCTTCCTTCCTT
>BDUI01000894.1:120866-135459 GCA_002335545.1 Apodemus speciosus
GGACCTGAGTGCCGAGGCCAGAGCTTCTCTCACCTGCCTGTTTAAAGCCTAGGGAAAGCAGCTCCTCAGCCATCTCCTCTCACGCTTCCTACCCTTTCCAAGAAGCCGTGTAACCTTAGCCTCTCTTCCCAGGGAGCCTACTACACACAGCCCGTGTATGCCGCCCAGCCCCACGTCATCCACCACACCACAGTTGTCCAGCCCAACAGCATTCCCTCCGCCATCTACCCAGCTCCTGTTGCTGCCCCCAGGACCAATGGTGTGGCCATGGGCATGGTGGCAGGCACCACCATGGCCATGTCGGCAGGTAAGAGCAGCTCTGCCTAAGCGTCCTTTCTCGACTTCAGGAATCCCTCACAGTGAGAACAGTAATGGAACTGGCTGCAGCCCAGCATGAGAAATCCTGTGCCAGGGCAGGGGGCTTTCCAGGAAGACAAGGATGGAGGGGCTAAAACCTAGAATTTAGAGTCTAAATTATTCAAAGGGAGAAGAGAGACTGCATACAAGGTAGTGGGCATATTGAGCAAGGCCTAGAGTATTAGATGAATGAAGGCTAAGCAGAGATGAACAGGAAGTGCAAGCAGAAGACTCGGAGTGTGTTCTGTTCTCAGGAAGGAAGGGGTTAAGGCATGCGGGAAATAGGGGGTGAGTGGAGGGGCCTGCACCACTACTGAGGAAGGGGCTAGGAGAGAGGCTTGCCGCTTTCGGGAGAGAGAAGTAACATCCTTCCCTAGGGAGAGATGGGGTTGGGCTTGAGCCTCTGACTGTAGGCTGGGTCAGGAGAGAAGGAGTTTAGGGGAGGAAAGTTGATGAGGGCCTCTAGGAGCAGTAGGGGTCCAGGAAGGAGCACGCAGCACTCTGATGATTGGCAGGGAGGAGCATGAGGGACTTCCCATACTTAGATATGAGAGCTGAGAGAAATAGGAGTCCCTGATGACCCTTTGTGGTGACAAGTCCTGCCTCTTAGGAACCTTGGGGATAAAGGTGGGAAGTGTAGCCTTAGAAACGTGGGCAGAACCCTGGGCACTCCCGGGAAGGGCGTGAAGACTAGAGGGTCGTGACTGTCTTACAGGGACCCAAGTTCTGAAGAACCAACTAAATTGCCATCTGAAATAAGGAAGAGGGCACCATGGCTGCTCAGCACGAAAGCAGTCTGCTAGGTACTTGCTCAGTGCCAGCCTACTGTTAGGGTCCTCAAGGCCGCACAGAGCCCTGCCCTTAAAACCTAGGTGAGTTTAGAAGGAAGGCAAAACCAGGAAACCTAATAGTTACTACTCAGTGTGTGTGTGTGCAATAAAAGAAGCATGCAAAGAAACGAGAGGAAGGGTCCTTAGAATATGGACTCTGTCTTCACTCAGAAGTGCTCCCAGCAGTCCAARGTGATGGACAGGGACATGAACAGGAAGAGCAGCCATGCACAGACTGCTTTCCCCCTCTCCACCCCTGTACCCAGGTTACAGCCTCCTTAGGTATCCTCTTCTCTCTCCACACTCAGGTACCCTGCTGACCACACCTCAGCACACTGCAATCGGGGCACACCCTGTCTCCATGCCCACATACAGGGCCCAAGGAACCCCTGCGTACAGCTACGTGCCCCCGCACTGGTAAAGCCTGCAGCCCATCCAAGTGAGTAGGGTCGGGGTAGGGGAGAAAGGGTGGGAGCTGGGGGACACATGGAGGAGCTGCCTCAAAAGACCTGGCTTGGACTTGGTGTCATAAAGCAGGCAGCAGTCATTACTTTGTTACCTGATCCAGGTTCTTTAATGTCACTTATAGCTGTCTCTCACAAATGTCACAGATTTCATGGGGGTTCTGATCTTCAGCTCTATGTTTTTAAACAGTTTAAAATCACTTGGCCAATTAAAATTGAGGTGGGGTTTTAACGCTTGTCCTCTGCTGTTGAATTCTGTGTTCTTTGTGAATTCTTTGTGAAATCTTCTAAAGGTTTGTTCTTCACATGAAGTCTAAATCATGTGCCAGCTCTTGATTATAGCCTGGTGGAGACCCTGGTGCCAGCTCCCTCGCTGTCCTCAGCAGCTCAACCGCATTTCCATGGACCAAGAGCCTGCTGTCCCCGGGAAGGCAGAGAGTGCTCCATCTAGGGCTCCCAAGCTGGGGGAAGAAAGCCCAGGGATTTCTCAAGTGGCCTGTGGAGTGTCACACTCTTTAATGGTATTCCTTTCTTCCCCAGATCTGGAGTCACATTGTATGCAACTACTCGAGTCTTACCGGTGCTGAGCAGTCCCCTAGCAGCACCACCTCTATTGCAAGAAGAGACAACGGAAGTGCAAGGGTCACTTTATGCATCTTTAATGGTTTTGATTTTTATTTTTGGTTTTTGTAAAAGCTGCTTTTTCTAATCTCCTAGGAGCCTCCCCTCGTGCCTCCCTCTTAGCCACTGCCCTTTGCTCTAGCCCTTCTTCCTGCCTAACCAGGCCCAGTGCTCGCTGCACCTCCTCCTTTCCCTAAGCATCCTGTCCCTGGGATCCCAGGCTAGTAGCAAGCAGAGAGGGAGGTTTATTGTGATGGTTCATCTAAAGGCTAGATTCGTTCAGAGAGCGAAACAGATGTGGCCCTCTGTGTGGAGTAGGAACTTGGAGCTGTCAAGAAGGCCACATCTCTGTCAGATTGACATTTTCTGAAGCAAGATTAGTTCAAAAACAAAGAAATATCTTCTAAGAACCATCACAACAGACCAAGAACAAACCCACCTGGTTTTGTAGGAATGTTAGCAGCTTCATGTCCCCAGGCTCAGAACCTGGGAAAGCAGAGAACGTGGGGAGGAGTGGAGGGAGGGAAGGTACCAGGGTGGGAGTGTGACGAGGGCAGGAGGGTGCTCKGCTCTGGTCTGAAAGGTCTCTGGCCACATTGCTGGGCCTGGACCTTCTGATTTGCACAGTGATGTTAACTGACCTGGCACTTCCTTCAGAGATACTTTGACCTCAGACCTGCCAAACRGCTGCATGGTGGTGGGATCCCAGCATCCGGAGGCTTTTGAAGGCCAGGTGTATGCATAATCCCACCCTCAGCCTGAGCCTCGAGACCTCCTCTGAGGAGCTTCCTCCTGATGAGAGTAGGAACTGGTGGCATTTCTCTCCCTTGCCCTTCTGCCCTTCCCAGTCCCGGGACGCACATGTCTGTCTGTGGGGCTGGCAGGCAGGCCAGGCTCTTGGTTACCTTGTGCCATGTCACGGCCAAAGTGAAGGAACCACATTCCAGGTGGGAGCTGGCGGTTCTGAAGGTCAGGAGATAGTGAAGGAAAACAATAGCAATAATCATTTCATACTCATGGAACTGAAGGGACCTTAGCATCCACCATCTCACCCATTCCCCTATCTGACAGATGAGGAAACTGAGGCCCAGAGAAGCAGAAAGGACTTCTCTGAACCTCACTGTAAATTAGCATTAAATGCAGCCTTCCTACTACTGGTATTTTACCTATAAAAATTTTGCTAGGGATGGATTGGCTTGACTTTGTAAAAATTAAGTCAGCAGTGCCCACCTCTGGTGAGCTCTGGAATGACCTCTGGGCTCGTTTCTGCTATTTTCCCTCACGGACTCCAAAGGTGGGGGCTGAAGACTTAGTCAGAGGCCACATAGGGCAGACGACAGAAATAGAAATTACATTTGGAACCCTATGAAGACATCTGGAATGCTCATCATGACTGACTCCACTCCAGGACAAGGAGGAGTGGTCCGGCTGGAGGAGAGGCTGTGTATGCACTTAGGACAGTAGCTCCGTATCCCAAGAAGAGAGGAAGAATGGGGACCACCGAGAGAGGTGGACATGGATGAGGCCCAGCAGATACAGTCACATCTGGGAGAAGAAGAGGTACCCCCAGGACAAGGAAGTTCTTCCTAGTCTCAGACAGGAAATGGATTGGCCAGCCACCCTCCTGTGCCCAGCTAGCAGAGCCGATATCCTCATTGGCTGGAACAGGAATATCTTACTGTGTAAAATTGGATCACTGGTAATATTTCAGACTTGAATTATTTTCATTTTAAATTCATTTTAAACTTTGACATCACCTTCCTATTTCCCAAGTTCCCCTAAAGGGGGAAAAAAAAGGAAGCTGTTGAGCTGGAGTGACTTCAGAACAGTCTGGCTGTCCTCAGGAGGGCAGAGGTCTTCTGGCAGAGCCAGAAGTTAAGGCTCCCGCCTTCCTGGTCTTCCAGGAACTTCAGGACCAGGAAAACTCGACTGTTCTGGGGTGCTGACAAAGTTTCATTTTAAAACAAAGTTTTCCAGTGTTAATCTGGTCTTGTAACACCTGTCCCTGGCCTCTGTGGTTTTGTAGAGGTGGATGAAGGTTGCTAGAGATCATGTCTAATGGTTAAAAGAATGCCAAACTGATAATGGTGGTGATAATTGTAGGACACCTTTGTCAGGTGCTTCATAGGTTTCAGAGCACTTCCGACCTTTAATATACTGACCATGAGAGCAAACAACAGGGCCAGTTATTCTACTCACTTGACAAATGAGGCAATAGATTCTAAGAAGAAATGAAATGGCCTAAAGTGAGGTCAATGCTAGAATCCTGGCAGGCTTCCTAGACCCTATGGTCTCCAGGTGACCCAGTGGAGGAGAATAAAGCAGACCCAGGAATGGCCTTTAACGTTTGTTCTTTCCACACCAGTAAATAAAAGCTGTTTGTGCCGCTTACTGTTCATGTGGGTTAGCCCTGAGAGATGAAGACATGGTGCCTGCTATTTAATCCATAGAGAATCCAAGGCTCAGAAAAGTACTGGGACTTTCTGATAAGGAATCCCCTGCTGGCTCTATTCTTTCCAAGCCTGATCCAAACATAGGCTCATGTTCTGAAGCACCCCACCTTAGACCTCATTCAAGATCAGAAAAGCCCCAAGGTGAAAACCAAGTATTGACGCGCGCTGTAGTCTAGAAGAACCAGACCCATTAACTCTTTGTTTGGTAAGAGCACAGGAGCCTCAGTTCAGCTGGCCTCACCCTATTGTTTGACAGATCCACAAGTCTCACCAAGCTTAGGGAGTCATTGCAAAGGGACTGAGCCCTAGGGCACGGGTGTGTGCCTCAGGCTAGGTAAACTCGGCTAGGTGACAGGTAGTTGTCGGAAGTACTCTAGGTATCAACTAAACAATCTGGATGGCTCAGTGATCCAGACAGATGAGGCCAGAGCTGGCAGGGTCCCCTCCCCATAGGATGAGGGGTATGCACGTGACACCATGAGCTGCCACACTGGCATCACCATACACAGACACCTKGTCCACACCCCTTCCTCTCCCCAGTGCAGAGCTGAGGGACAGGTGCCTCTGTTCACCAGCCCCCCCTATCACCATTTGATCATCTTCCTGTACCCTGGTCCAGGACGTCTGGAAACTGGACTCCTCACAGTGAGCGAAAGCCTGAGAGTCTCTTGTCATGCTTAAAACAAGACAAAAAACAAACAAAAGCCCTATTTTTCTTCCTATGAAACACCTTTTCCTTCTTGTTATCCCAGCAATGCCCTGAAGTGCATACCCCCTTCCCTGAATATTCGTCAGGGACACACATCTATCTGTCCAGACCTCTTTTTGTATGTAAGTACTTTGACTTTGATTGCCAAAACCTCTACTTTAAAGATGGAGGCAGGGTACGTATCATGATGCTATGAAGGGGTCAGAGACTTGCCAAAAGACACATAGCTCGTGAGTGAAGGAGCCACGATTTAAACTCTCTGATCTTCTGCTCTTGTTGCCGCCTCCTACTGGATCTTGAGTAGAAGCTTGCCTGAAGAAGGAGGGGCTACTTGCCACCGTACACAGAAGCATTTGTGAAGACTTGGGGAGCTCCAGTCCATCAGCAGATTTTTAAGAATTTCTGCTTTGGGCCAAGACCTGTAATGGGCCCTGGAGAACCAGAGATAGATAAGAATTTGCCACAAAAGACCTAACTCAGAACACACTGAAGGTGACAACTGCCCAGTACTGAAGATAATTGAGGACAGTATTGTCCATCTTTCAACAAAGAGTCTTGCTTCTGGGAAGTCTGCACACTCTGGCCACCTGGCGCCTGTCCAGATCAACAAGGTACTTTAATGGGACATGGCATGAGCCTGAACCCCTGAAAGCATGTCTGCACTGGAGTGCCAGGCATACTTGAGAACCAGAGATTAACTGTGTCCCATGTATCCCAGTGCGTTCTGGCCATCTACACAGTTCTAAGTTTGAGACCTAGCAATGTTTCTTTGGAAGGCTTGATGTTCTAAATAGCTTTCAGAAATGAGTCATGGGGAACACACAAGTCCCTTGGTCACCAAGTTCTGGCATCCTTATTGTGCAGACATGACACATCAGATAAGGCATTGGCTGAATCAGACTTAGTTCCCTGCATATCAGATATCTTGCCCCTGCTCTGGGCTCTGGTCTTCACGGTGTTCTGACAGAATCAGTCATCATCCCATGTGTGACTCATGTTCAGCGAGCAAGCTCTGCCTTTCCATCTTGAGTTAACTTTATCACTGCTGAGTGTGTGGCCCCAAGTATCTTGTCAAGCTTGGGAGACTAGAGAAGGGCAGCCTGGGTTGGAGTGGACAAAGGGGGAGGAAACCGAAAGAAACTTAGCTAGGTTCGTTGGCCAGACAACACCTGAGCTCTAGACAGACTTCTGTGGATATGCCATGCCAGCAGCAAGGTTTGTCCTTTTTCTACCCCTTTCGCTCTCCTAGAAAAAACATTTGTGAAATTTGGCATTGTGTGGTTCCAGGACTCAGCTTTCAAAATTTCCAGTTGGCCAGCTTCAACATTCCATGGCCAAACTCGCCTGCCTGACCTAGACTTGGGTCCCACTCCCTCAGTTTCTCCTGTGGGTATTTCCTAACTTATATACTGTTAATGCCAACCAGAAGGCCAGCTAAGAATATGGGATTTGAAACTGGTGGCCACAGAGCCAAAGAGGGACACAGAAGACAAAGAAGCACTTGCTTTMCTTACTGTGGCTGCCGCTGTAAGTAGTCCTTAGGCAGGCCTGCTGTGGCAGTGTGTCCCTCCATCCATTCCAGCCTGAGGGACGATTTTCTTTCCCAAGAGACCAGATTTAAAACAGCTTTACAGATAGCAGCAGCCCACGGGGATCTGCTTTGGGCTCAACGCTAGCATCCTCTCTCTTTGACCCCAGCTTAGCCATCCTCCTCATGCATGAAAGTCAGACTAGATGAAGAATAGGACTGGCCCAGAGACCTCAGGTCAGCCAGATCGACTGGATCTGTCCTGTGACCCAAGCTCCTTACAAGGCAATGCAAGGCTAGGCTCCTGCACCTTGGAGTTGTCTTTTATCTTTGAAGGCCCAGGGCCTGTTCCCTTCCTGTCTTCAAGGCATCTGCACCCCTCTTTCATGTCACATGACAGAGAAGCTTGTTCTCACGGCATGGACCATCCCTGTGAAGAGAGCGTTGTGTATGATTTTTGTATTTTTTAATTCATTTTAACCTACAGGTTGGAATCTAATTTTTAAATTTTATTGGAACTCACATTTTAAAACAAATAAAAACATTTAAAAAATAATAATTATTATAATAATAAACCTTTGACCGGTGTCTTCCAAGTAGTTTGATCAAATAATTTATAGGTGTTTTCAAGATACAGCCTGGAGTGTAAYGATTGGAGAGGCCTGTGGCCACGCCTGTGTGTATGAAGTGTAAATCTGGCTTTGTTGTTTTGGATTCCTTTGGGTTTTGTTTTGTTTTGAAGATCAGATAGTGATCACTCGGAATGGTTGAAGCCGAGTTTGTAACTATGATATTTACTGTAAGCTGTAGAACATTCAACAACTATTAAAAGAAAGTTTCCCAAAAAAAAAAAAAAAAAAAAAAAAAAAAAAAACCAACAAAAAACAAACGTGGTTCTTGGGTGAGGGAGGCACAGCCCTCCTCCAGCCAGTGAGTCTCGCGCTCCTCCTCCCCAGGGAATTCTGAGCTTCCTTTTAACCTGTTTTGAGTACATACCTGGAACCCCATTACTTTGGAGGCTGGGGTAGGATTGCAAGTCAAAGGCTGAGGATACACCCAATGATTAGAGCACAGACTGCTCTCACAAAGGGCCAGGGTTCGAGTCCCAGGACCCATAGTGGTTCATAATAGTCCATAACTCAGGATCCCATGCTGCCTTCTGGTCTTTGGGAACACCATTTATACACATAACATTCATACAAACGTATAAAATTCATTTATACGTGAATGCCTGTGTCTCAAAAAAGAAAACAAGCAATGCTGTGTTCCATGTCTTCTCTGGACTGGGATGGGGCACAGTGGATGGGAGCTGTGGAGTGGCAGCTTCAGCACCTGGATCATAAAATATGATGGAAATCCGGGGAGGCTGTGAAAGGGCTGACCCCTGTTGAAGCTGTGGTAGTGAACTTGTGTGGCAGGGACCCCCAGCACCAAGGAAAAGGGAAAAGCAGCAACAGAAACCCTGAGTGGCTCGTGGCTGGTGCTTGCTGTTCACGTCTTCTTGGTCACCTCTGAGGTCCTCATACCTTGCTGCAAGGGAAACTCTGCTATTTGTCCCATGTGGGAGGGCTAAGGTGAAGTCAGAATGCATCCTTGGTCTGGTTCCAGAATCCAGGCCCATCTCAGAGGTGGTTTCTTAAAAGACAGGATCTCCTCTTC
Source organism: Apodemus speciosus (assembly GCA_002335545.1). Classification (NCBI taxonomy): domain Eukaryota; kingdom Metazoa; phylum Chordata; class Mammalia; order Rodentia; family Muridae; genus Apodemus; species Apodemus speciosus. Next base: position 129,488 of record BDUI01000894.1, read on the forward strand.
TCAGAGCAGTGAGGGAGTGTCAGGTAGGAAACCAGGGGAGCTTGGTGGCTTATCACAGCACTGACTACAGATCCACAGGGCCTCAGACAAGCCTGTCACTAAGGACTCTTTTCTTCCTCTCCTGTACATTGACTCCCCTGCCCCTTCAGGGTGATCCACTGCCATTGCTGCCCAGGCTTTGTCTTAGTTACGGCTCTTTTGTGAAGGCACCGTAACCAAGGCAACTTAGAGAAGAGTTTACTGAGGCTTAAAGTTTCACAGGACAAGTCCACACCACTGAGACAGAATGTGCACACGGGAGCCACATGGAAATGGCATGCTTCAAAACAGGGTTTCTCTGTGTCGCCCTGGCTGTCCTGGAGCTTGCTTTGTGGACCAGATTGGCCTCAAACTCAAGAGATACTACTGTCTCTGCCTCCTGAGTGTGTGCACCACCATGCCCTGTGAGACTTATGCTTTTGAAACCTCAGGGCCTGTCTCCCAAACAGGCCACGCCTCCTGATCCTTCTCAAACAGTTGAAACAACTGGGGACGAGAGTTCGAACAAATGAGCCCTGTGGGCATAATTCTCATTCAAATCACCACACACTTCTTGGGCACCCAACCTCTTTTCTTTCCCAGGGCCTGGCCCTCACAGTTCATGCTCCACAGCTAATAGGTCAGAGGCTTAGCATGCTCAACTGTAATAAAAGTGCCCACAAGTGATCCCTCCCGAAGCCGAAGCTAGGTGTGTGCTCATGTTTAGTCAACTCAGTTGCATTAGGGTCAATGTTTAAAGACTTTCCAAGGATGGGGCTGCAGCACAGAGACACCAGGCTTGCATAATTGCTTGGGTAAGGCCCTGAGTTCCATCCCTAATGCCACAAGATCAGTAGAACCCTCCATGGGGCAGGTATAGCCAGAAGCCACCTGCTGGGCGAGAGCTTTGGCCGGTGCTACAGTGGAAGTTGGTGCACCAAGCCCCACTTCCCCTCCCGATGTCCTCCCAGCCTTCCATCCTGACCATGATCCATCGTGGACCTGATTAAGGGAGGAGAGGATACCTTAGCTGAGACAGGATAGAACATCTCAGGCTCATTTCTGTGTCACAGTGGCCGGGCTATTTTCTAGAAGTGGGCAGAGAGCTAGAGRGTGGACCCTACTTGTTCTCTCCACTCGACTCCCACCCACTGAGAACTGCAGGGATTTGTAGGAAAGTTTCCAAGGGAAGGTAGGGCTGTGGAGACCAAAAATGCCACACACCTGCATCATATCTTTGCCTTGATGTTGGGAGGTTGATGACACAAGAAGTCAATGAAACAAGCCATTCTTTGAGCAAGCAGGARCAGGGCAGAGAAGTGCTTATAGTGATAGAGGTATCCTGGCCAGCCTTGAAGCCTGAGCTTGGCGTCTCCACCCTGATGTGTCTCTAATCTAGCCTTCCCAGAGAATGGCTGGGGTCCCGCCTCCTGCCTCCCTCTCCAGGACACACTCTTATCTTCACATGCCACCCAAGTGGCTGTTATCCAAATTCTAAGCATTAAGTGGGGTCCATGAGTTGGCTGGCTGAAGGGATAGACAAATTCTTCCCCCCTTTTCCTACTTCTGCTAGGCCAGCCACCTTCCTTAGTTTCTGCCCTGAAGACTTCTGTCCTCTGAAGCCACCTGGACCCCTCTTCCAGGCTAGGCTTTTACATCTCCAGTAGTGTTTGCATGTGTCATTCCCTCCCATATTAAACAGTATACCACACACTGACAAAACCTTAACTTAAGGCCCCACTGGCCATGGCGACTTTGGTCTGCGACAGCGTCTCCTGATTTACCTGGTATTGGTCCAGCTATCACCACACCCCGTAGGAAACTCACCAAGACCCTGTCCCTTCCCTAGGGCATGGCAGTCTTCCTGGTCTCTCAGCCAACTCTCCCCAAATTCTACATCCAYTTTTGGCCGCTAGGACCCTGATGGCTCTTTCTGCCAGGCCCTGGGGTCCGTCCTAAAACATTTTTCTAAAACATGGACGCTCTGCCCAGTTGTAAATACCCATCTGAGTGAGATATTCTTGTCACTCAGATCTGTCTCCAAAGAGCTCCAGGGCTTCATATCAAACACCTTGGACACCATTAGGTGTCCCTACCTCACATCCCAGACCCGAGCCACGGTCTGGCCTATGCACACGCTGCTCCCACTTCATGGGTCACACCCCCCACGGCGAGCCTCGGTGTAACTGCTGCCTCCCCAGGCTGTGGCCACTCGCCACATGCTTCTTATGCCCTCGGAATATATTAGTTCATGTCAACACGTGTAAAATACATAAGATTCTAAGCAGAAAAAAAGCTCGCTCGTAACTTTCATAATGATTTTATATTGCAATGAAAATATTCTGGATATACTCGGTTAAAAATATTAAGTTTACTGTTTTTAGAAAACATTTTGGAATGATTATGGGAACACGTTCAGTCACTCGCAAGGCTCAGCCTGTATTTCTATTGTGAARCCTGGCCTCTGGGGACCTCGGTGAGAATGAGACGAGGAGCCACCTCTGCCTGTTTCCCTGGTTTCAGAGGAAGGTGCTGATGAGGGAGAGGACCATGTGTGGACACCTGGCAGAGCCCCGGAAGTGAGCAGTTTTCATAGAGGATACAGGGAAAGGAAGCACCTCATGACGACATTTTCCACCTTTTATTACTCAAGTGTGTGGGGCTGGAGATGCAGGGGCAGGGCAACAGCAGGTTTCAATAAATAAGAAATGGGATGGGCAGTGGGCCCCGCGCCTGCGCGGCCCCACATAAATAACGAGGCACTGAGCCAGAGCAGAGACTAAGACAGGCTGGATTGGCAGTCACTCCTGCTTCCCAAAACTCAGGCAGACACTGTACCACAGGGGCACGGAAAACCACAAGCCACAGGCACTCTCTAGCCTGCCAGTATGCTCTTGCCACAGCTCCAGAGCTTGAGGGCAGCAGGGTGGACTAAGGCTCTGCACCAGAGYGCCCTGTCCAAGTCAAGTCATTTTTCAGTTTCATTAAAAATAGCAGAGTAGGGGCAGGCACATGCATTAAGCCCCTTCTGTAGGCATCACCATAATAGTCCCATGGGAGCCATGAAGGCCAAGGCCCAGGAAGCAGCAAAAACAGGCCAGATAAAGCTACTAATGGGAGGGTAACAAAGTCAAGCTCCCCCCAACAGGGCTCAGCCCAGAATCTGCAAAGAGCTGGAGAAGTCCTGGGACTGAGCTCTCCTCCCCCAGTGTCATAGTCAGTACCTAGGGKTAAGCCCAGGATTGGAACCCAGGGACTCTGCCCCAGTACAGGGCTCTTTGCTACCCCCTACCCTTTATAGGGCCTGCCAWAAGAGAGGGAGTCACATCCAGGTTCCAGGACATGGGCAGGAGTGGCTAGTTCCCAAGGCACAAGCTAGGGACCAGGTACAGATACCACTCCTTCACCAAACCAGACCTCTAAGGGACAGAGGGCTCCTATGATATGTTCAGGGCAGGCACAGGGTTGCAGCACCCTGCATGGAAGTAACCAGGGCTGCAGGGATAGGATGGGCTCTTCATCTCCTGCTCGCGTGCTGTGCCGCAGGCTGCCTCCTCAGTGGGGCGGACGGTCCCACCTCCAGGACTTGGCCTTTGCATCTTGGTCCTCAGTCCCAGCTGCAGCTCTCCCTCCTGCAGGAAGCCTTCAGAACCTCCCAGGACAGGGCAGAGTGTCTAATCCTAGACAGCCCATCAGATGACCAGGTTGCTTTCACTTAGCCGGACCACATAGCGGTTTTCCTGGGGGTCAGGATTGAAGGGTCAGAGCTGGGTCAAGAGGCCACCTTGGGCTTTAAAAAAGTGGCATCTACCCAGAGCTCCCAATACTGCCTCCACGGACCTCTCTCTCTTCTGTCAGTGTTGACCCAGATGCTAACACAAAATTCCCCCCACCCCCAGCACTCACCTCAGCCTTGTTCTCTGCTGGGGGCTTCAACCACTTGGGATGACTTGCACCRCTTCCCAGCAGGGCCCGCTGCTCGGGAGGAAGACCAGGCTGTGGRGAGTCAGGGAGATCACCCTCTGAAGGCCCAGCCTCCGTGATGGTCTTCACCTCAGATAGCAACGAACTGGTCCGCTGCTCAGGAATACGAGCCACACGGAACCTGGAGGGAAGGGTGGTACCAACACCCCTCATCAGAGGGGATCCCAGGCCAGAGAAGGCAGCACCTACTGGGTCACCCTGCAATTTCCAAGATCACATGCAGGTTGAGCYTGTTAGACTACTCAAGAGTCCTCAGCTCCCCAGCCATTTGTGTCCAGCTCTCAGCAACCCCACATCTAGTTAGAGGGGTACAGAGAGACCCCTCGCCTTAGAAATCCCAGGCGTCTTTTTCTAGGCTGTCAAGTTATTCCACAACTCTGCTATGTCTGCCCATCTTACCTGCCCACAGACAAGATGGTAATCTCGCCCTGCCGTCCTGGCTTGGCACTAGCCTTGGGAGCCCTGGATGCAGTCGGCAGGAGGGTGGGAGCAGGAGTGGTGGCAGCTGCTGCCTCAGGTGACAGCAGCACTTCTGGCCACTTCTGGCTACAACGGGAGCAGCAGGGGCCAGAGAGAGAGGCCAGGCCCTGCACAGTGTGGAGGTGGTGGTGATGTGGGCAGACGTGTGGCATGCTGGGGGAGGCCGGCTGCAGCCTGCAGGAGGAAGCCAGAGAAGGATACTCCATCAAGAAAAAGGACAGAGGTGACATGAAAGGGAACAGACCCAAGAGGAGATCCCCAGGAGGCAAGCTGATTGTCTGAGGGTCCCTCCCCTCACCTGGGTACAGGCCTGTGGCTTGTCTGTACCAGCTGTTTGCTGTGATATTCTTTCAACAGCTCCTCCAGGGCCGCTGCATTCTCTGTGGACAGGTGGAGTCAGAACCCAGCTCCAAACTGAAGGAGCACCCCACCCCACCTCAGCAGACAGCCCCTGCCTTCTCCCACATCCCTGTCCTAGGGCCCAGACTGTGGACCCTTCCTCCATCCCTTACCAGTCAAGATCAAAGGCAAAACCGCAGCACCCAGGGTCAGAGACCGGGCAGACTGAGACTTTGGAGGCAGAGCTGGGCAGGATTTCCCCCAAGCATCATCCAAGGCTCTAAGAGGAGACCCTCCACTCCCARGCACAGGGTAAGGAGAAGGAGCCTCTCCTCACCTTTCTTCTCTGTGATCAGGCGCACCAGGACYCCAATGGTGTCCTCATTGGCGTCCTCTGTCCTATAGGCGGGATTGATCCCTGGAGAGAAGARAGGGGATCTGTGATTCTGGGCAAGACGGGGCTCAAGGCTCAGAGCGACACCAGGATCTGCTGGCAGAGGGCGCCACAGACCTTGCTCTGAGCTGCAACAAAATCTACTGTGGAGTTGAGGTGACAAGACCGCTAAGTCCATCGCCAGTGGGCTACCCAGAYTCMAAACARTATGCTGTCATCTTTGTTGTCCTGCACCCAGAAACCCCAAGTGCTCAGTGGTCTCAGGACCATCTGAAAACCACATCCCTGCACACTGCACCAGCCCCTTCTRGGTAGTCACTTTCTTGGCCTCAGGGAGCTATGGGTTCTCCATGCTCAGAACTCCCGACACCCCTCCGGGCCTATTACCTCTTTATTTAACAGCTTTGGGCTTAAACCTCAAGGATGTGAGACTGGGCCATTGTGATGGGTMCTAAGTCAGTAAGCATATTTCCAAAACTACCCAGGCAGCAGCCRGCAGTTAAAGTCGCTGGACTAGCAAGAGTCCAGTCCCAGGTAAAACGRCCCTGATTTGCTACCTTCCTACCGCTCAGCTCACTCCTGAGCTGGAGGGGGCCCTGGAAAGCGAGCACGGGAGATGCTGTATTATTCTTGACTTGGCCATAAGGTTCCTGACGGCCCAGAGCAGTGCATATATATATGCCCATGAGATCTCTATACTTTGAAGCATTGGTAAGCAAGAGAAGAGATGAGCTCAAGGCCCTCTCCCTCTGGCTCC
>BDUI01000894.1:158890-170238 GCA_002335545.1 Apodemus speciosus
GAAGAGGAGGATCTAGAAAGATGGCTCAGCAGTTGAGAGCACTTGTTGCTTTCTTAGAAGAACAAAGTTCGCCAGGCAGTGGTGGCGCACACCTGTGCTCCCAGCACTCGGGAGGCAGAGGCAGGTGGATCTCTGAGTTCAAGGCCAGCCTGGTCTACAGAGTGAGTTTCAAGATAGCCAGGGCTACACAGAGAAACTCTGTCTCAAAAAAGAAAAAGAAAAAAGAAAGAAAAAAGAAAGATGACTGTAACCCCCAAGCAGGGCGCAYGGCAGCGSCCAGGCTGCCTGGGGTCCACTGAGGCTCTTTMCTGCATCACGTTCTCTTGTCCTTGACTTGATCTTGCGTTTTACTCATCATGGCTCTAGAGCAACAGGCTACACCTTATGTCAAGATCTRTAGTRGATAGTACATCGRTCATACGGCMCCRCCCTGCGGGCTTACACCATCTAGGTTTCTGTAAGTGATCTATGGCGTACCCACAGCAGTGACTCATCCACACAGCTCTCAGAACATGAGCTGTTGCTGGGTGATGCATGATTGTACGCGATGCCCTTTCCCAGTTAACGTGGCTCAGCTCTTTTCTAGATCCACACAGGGCTCACGTTAGGCTCTACTGACCCCTGGTTCCCTGTTGCTTCCTCTTGGGAACAAGGTTTCTTGTCCTATAAAAGCATTGTGACCTCTGAGAAACAAGTACCTCATTTTCCTATTGTTTCACCTTCTAATCCTACTTCCTGTCGTGTGTGTGTGTGTGTGTGTGTGTGTGTGTGTGTGCCTGCCATTCTCTTTTCTGCTGCTCTTTCTATTTCCTGTTCTGGACATCTCTTCCTGAGCCCATTTCCTGCCCTTATACCTCCTTGCTAGCTCTGTCCTACTTCCTGRTATGTTTAAGAAACACACAACAGAATATAATTTCCATAACTATCTGTCCCTGATTAGCTTATGCTCACTTCCTGACTCCTATGACACTTCCCTGGATAACAACTTCATACTCATGCACACACTCACTCACGCATGCGCTCAGCACATGCACACGCGTGCGCGCACACACACCCACACTCAGCACATGCGCGCACACACAAGAGCACCCACACAGTTTCATTTGAGGGCTCTGCAGYCCATGTCTTGTAATGACTTCACTTCTAGCTCCCCGCTTCCCCACCCTCCTGGAGCCTCCCCGGGCAGAGCCCCTGGATGGGAGTGACATGTGCAGACCCACCTGTGTCTGGGGGAGGCGGTGGGGTTGAACAGAGAAGGTTGAAGCCGTCAGGAAGCTGGACTGCAGCCAGGAAGCGGACATGGCCGGTGTGCCCCTGGCACAGGCCAGCCGGGCTGAGAGGTGCCCGTGGGCAGTTGACGGTGCTTGGGGCGGTGGGTATGGTCAACACGACCCCAGCGCTGGTGCCCACCCACAGCAGCTCCGCACACACCAGCAGCGCTGTGATCCTCAGGCAGGCTGCCTTGTGCTGCCGGATGATGGCATCTGAGCCTGGGGGGGGGGGGGGSGGCATCTKTGAGCCTGTGGGTTGACCCTGTCAAGGCCTCCCCCAGGATGGGAGTGGGAGGTCAGTACCTGCCAGCATCCTGTGCACAGGAGGGGTGACATCTACCTCCGCCAGCTGCTCGAAGGTGTCTGGATGATAGAGACAAACATGGGCACTGCCTTTCAAGGTCACCCACACGCCCAGGCTGGAGTCAACCATGCAAGCCACACTTCGGCTGGAGTCCTGCCCCACATAGAATGTGTGCTGTAGGGAAGGACAGAGACCGGGGTATCGGCAAAGCTGCCCAGGGTCCTCCTGCCTGAGCCCCACCCTTGTCCATCCCACACATAGCTCCCCACACACTTCTCTAGATCCCTGCCCGGGCTGAGAGCCGAGGCAGTCTTGGCCCTGGGCCTGGTTGGTCAATTCCAAAGCTTGCCCACTAAATCCTCCAGAAGTAAAAAGAAAAAAAAGGGGTGCCCTTTCCCCATGACACACGAGTGGCTAAAGCTTGTGAGCCTAAGACCAGAGACTGGTCTCTCCCTGGACAGGTAGGGGAGTGTTGCCCTAGGAGGAAAGCCACCCCCTAAGAAGGCCCACGGTCACACACCACACGCCACAGAGTCAGGGCCCGACCCCAGGCTTTAACCATTAACTCAGTCAATGAAGCTCAAGAAAATCTGTGGCCCCTACGTTCTGTCCAAGCTTATGGTTTGCAAATAAATGAAGTAGGACAAGGACCAGAGGCTTGTAGGGACGCTGACATCAAGAAGGACCCTCTGTCCCACGAGGACCCGATATTGCACTGAGAGGAGACAGCAGGATCATAACTGAGGCGTTCTAATGTTTATGGGAACTTGCTGCCTTCCTCACCAGTCAGAGTGCACATGAGGCTGGCCTGGGAAGAGACAGGGCTCCGTGAAAGGTCCTAACACCGAGGCTGGATGCTTCTCTGTCCCTCTGGTCCTATCTCCCTCTCCTGTGACCCCAGCTCACCCCAAATCACCCATTCTGTCCCCCACCCCTGCTACCTCCAGCTGCAATGTGTCAGGGCTCAGGACAAGGACCCGGTTCTGGCAGCCACACCACAGCCGTCCACCCACAGACACCATCTTGGTAATGGGGCTCCCCTGAGAACCCAGGGTCATCGATTTGAAGTTCTGGGGATCCCAGAAACGCCCTGGAGAAGGAATGGGTTAAAGAAAACATAAAACAAAAATTTAGTGCCATCCCAAATTTATGTCTCAGTCTTCCCTGAAGTGGATACTCCTGTTCATAAGAGAAGATAAGGGGGCGTGGGATCTGCTCAAAGCCTCCTGTGTCTAGGCCTGTGGCTCGTTAGTTCCCATTTACCTGCGTGAGAGCTCAGGTACCACCAAGGGGTGAGGCAGCTGTGTGGGCACATACCTGCTTCCCTCTGGTAGACTACAAGTTCTCCATTGGCCAGAGACACGAACACCTGGTTATTCAGATACCTGGGAAAAAGGAAGCAACGAGATACTTTCCAAAGGCGGAAATGGGCATGCTGGGGCCAAGGAAATCACAGGCACAACGGCTCTGGCACCGAAGAGATCACCCTTTGTATGTTTATTCTCTACTCTCAAAGTTGGGGAAACCTGAGGCCGAGAAGCCACACTGAAACACCCATGCTAACAGTCTGGAAGACGCACAGCTGACCTTGGTCCAGGCCTCTGTTCTGCATCTTCCTCAGAAAATGGGGGGGGGGTGGGGGGGGGGGGGGGGGCAGAAGAGCTGGGGCAGGGGAACGGAGGCAGCCTATGTGCTGGCCAAGAAGACTCTGGCGGGACGGGCGACCCGGGCCTTACAGGATGCAGGTCACGGAGGCAGCGTGCTGCAGCTTCATGCTGTTCCTGCGGTCACGGATGCTATCAGAGGACTGGTAGACGTGGACACTGTGGGTTAGGGGAGCGTCTGTGACAAGTGGTCAAATCTACCAGCCCCAGGTGTCATCCCTTCCCCCGCCTCCACCTTCTCTGCCTCTACCTCCCCTCCGCCAGGCACTGACACAGGCACTAGTTCTCTTGGGTTTGAGGCCCTCTGGAGTGCAGAGCTGACAGGACAGTAGACTAGACCCGGCCCCACACCCTCACCGCTCCTGTACGACTCCCCGGCCCCTACCAGCCGTCCTCCGTTCCCAGCCACACGGAACTCTGGTAGGCCTCAGGGTCCACGCTCAGCAGGTCTTCAAGGCTGCCCCTGGTGAAGGAGCCACGGCTGGAGCGGCGAAGGGCTCGTCCATCCATTGGGCTGGCACCACAGGGACCGCCTGGCCCAAAGGAGCCAGAGAGTGACAGGAAGCCAGGCTCCTGCTCTTCCTCAGAGCTGGTTGTCTCTGCAGTGGCCTCTTTGGAGCTTGGGGTCTCTTCATCTGAAGGGACAAAGATCTCTATCCCTATTCCCCTCCACCGAGCAGAGATCCAACATCTTTCTAGGCCTCAGTGTGTCCCTCCTGGCCACATCCCTCCTGCCCTTGTCCCTGTATCTACCAAGGCCTCTCCCCTGCTCACTCTCAGCACTCACTCCAGGTTCCCAGTCCTTGCCTGGCTATCTTAGGTCCAGCCACATCTAGATGGAGGGACTGGACACTCCACCCAATACCCACCTTCCTTAGCTGTCCTCCAAGGTCTCCAGGACCCCAAGTGTCTGCCCTGCTGCCTCCTGAGTCTTCATATTCCCACCCCCCACTTGTAGACGCTAACACCTAATGAGCCGACTCCAGCCTTTGCGTCGGCCGGCGCCTCCTCACGCCCCACCTCCCAATCCCCACCCACACTCACTGCCAAAGCTGGAGGAAATGGTGGACTGGCTGGCTTGGCTCTGTAGCGTCCCAGAGGGGCTGGGTGAGGATTCGTCATCAGAGTCGCTGTCAAAGGGCACCAACTCGGGCTGAGGGTCACCCTTGGCAGGGCCTGGATCCATTTCCAGGCCAGATCCTGAGATGGAAATGTGTAGGCAAGGCTGAGGCCCTGGCTCAGCCAGCGTCGCTGCTTCCTCCTCAGCTGTGGCCTCGACATCTAGCTCTGGCCCAGTGGACTCCAGTGTGGTCTCTGGGGGGTTCCTCAGGGGCTCTGGCTGATCTCTAGACACAAAGGGAAAGGAACAAAGGATGCCACTAGGAGGCGCCCGAGATAGCACCCGAATCCGACCCCGCCCACGGACAGCCCACCTCCCAGCCCCGCCCACCACCACCTGGTCAACMTTCAGCGTGTCCTGGGCCAAAGGCTAGTGGCATGGTAGGCTCGTCACCAGGGCCTTACCGCGGGCAGCGTGGTTGCAGGCCTGGCACTGCTCCGATACAGAGAATGCGGGCAGAGCAAACAGCGATGCAGGCCTCCACGTCTGGTTCCGCCCGCAAGCTTAGCAGGCACACCTGACCTACGTAGCCGTCACTGTTGCACACCCAGACCTCTGGCGCCGGCTCTGGGCAGCTGCTGAAGGTGGGGGCAGCACACGAAAACTGTGGGAGACCCCAGTGAACAGGGAAAGAAAGATGAATGATTGAATTGTCAGCACCACCCCGGGCAGAACAGAGGGGCGGCAGGTTTGCATGCATCTCTACACCGTGTTACACGTCAGTCAAATGCACAATGCCAGATACAATAGTCGCCCAAACCTGTATATACACATACATGTACTCTGAATAGGACCATGAATATATGCATTTAATTGATATGTGACTCTGGTACTATTGGTTAGGTATGAAAACTCATACAGGTGTATGAACTAGATTTCAAATCTACAGCCTGTGCACATATGCACATGTCTGCCCTTACACGATACACATGCAATATGCACGTGTATAAACTCTGACACGGAGCAATCACAATGTTTAAAATACATGTGTGACATGGTACGCAAAACAAAAGCTCATACCCGTGTATTTGACTAGACACATGTACAAGGCCCACGCGCACACACACCTGCATGCCACTGCGAGTTTTCATGATAGGGATGGCCTTGAGGAACTCGGGGTCTAGACAGCTCTTACTGGATGCTGTAGTAGAGGAGACAGGGCAAAAGGAGAAACACCCTGCTTAGCACTCACTCTGGCTCTGCCCCCTCCCATCCCGCTCTCCCCAGGGAGGGCCTGGTGCCAGCTCTGCTAGAAGGAGAGGTCGGATTTCTCCGTTTGTGTTTGGCCTCAGTTTTCCTTTCTGTACGATCTCTAAGCTATGGACTTAATAACTTTCCAGGCCTCAGCTGAGTCTACCCTGAGGAAGAGGACGGTCCCGGGTGTGCAGGTCTACGCTGGCGTCCTTGTCCTAAACGACTCTGTCCAGGAGCGCCTTCCCTGCCAGGGAGAAGCTGGGAGCCAGAGCTACTGCCCAGCCTGCAGTTTCACTGTGGAAGTCTCAGTGCACACCTCAAGACACCAGCATGAACCCCCGCTCACCCAGCTTCCTCTTGGCCTCATCAAAGGCCTGCTCAAAGCCCAGGCGGGCATCGGGGTGGGGAAACTCAAAGATGTAGGAGTCGGTGCCCTCGGGCCGGGTGGCACACAGCTCCAGCTTGGTGGGCGGGAAGGCCAGGGAGTAGCACAGCGCCTGCTTTTCTGACAGGTCCCGGTGCATGGCGGCTGAGAGATCCTTCAACGCATCATCCAGGCTCTGTGGGGAAGGAGCCCAGGCCTCAGGCCAAGGTCTCACCACATGGGGACCTGCACTGAGGGGACCTGTCTCTCCCCTCAGACAGTGGAAGGCGGCCTCCTTCTGCCACAGGCAGGGCTGGGCCTCTCCCCCCCTCAGATGTCTCCTCCCTCAGACCCTGGACCTGTCACTTTCCTTAAGTGGGAGCAAGACTATAATTTTCCCCTTCAGATAAATGACAGGACCAACTGCTCCCTCTGGCAAAAGCCAAGACCAGCTTTCCCTCAGACAAGGTCAGGGGACGTCCCGGCCAACACTGCCTCAGCTCAGGGCATGGACCTGGTGGGGGAAGCCGAGGCTCTCGGAGAGCTTGCTCATCTGGCTCAGGGTTGCCAGGTCCTCGTCCAGGCGGCTGATGGCCTTCTGGATGGTCTCCCGATTGGTGGCTTGAGATGCCCCTGGCGAGGACAGAGGAAAGCCGTGGACACATAAGACAATGTCAAGCTTGGACAGACACACTTCCCTTACTGCACAGCCTTCAGCCGAACGTGGGGTGGGTCTGGCAAATGGAGAGCTTCCAGACCCAAGCTCTCAGAAACAAGGTTAACAGGAACAGGCAGCTTACAGAAAAAGCCAGGCCTGGGGGGGAGGGGCCTGGGCCTGGCTCAGAGCCACACGGCACAGAACGACCAACTCTCGGGAGAGCTCACCGGGGCACTAAGAGGATGATCTGCGTGGATGGGTGGATCTGGTTGCATGGAAACTAACCCGGTTCATGAAAAATGAGTCCCAAAAGCAGAAGAACCGACAGACAGGCAGCCAGACTCGGGAAACCGACAGCCAGACAGTCAGACTCGGGAAACCAACAGCCAGACAGGCAGCCGGACCCGGGAAACCGACAGACAGGCAGTCAGACTCGGGAAACCAACAGACAGGCAGACAGACAGGCAGACAGACTCGGGAAACCGACAGACAGGCAGACAGACAGGCAGACAGACTCGGGAAACTGACAGCCAGACAGTCAGACTCAGGAAACCAACAGCCAGACAGGCAGCCAGACCCGGGAAACCGACAGACAGGCAGTCAGACTCGGGAAACCGACAGCCAGACAGTCAGACTCGGGAACCCAGCACCAGAGCCTCTGACAGACCCGAGCCAGCCTCACCCTTGATGATGTCTGTGTCTTCCAGCGGCAGCTTCCACAGCAGCTTGTACTTGCTGGCTGTATCAATGACGCTGGCTGCTGTGTACCTGTGGGTAGCCAATGGGGTGCTCTGGCTGGGGCAGGGAGTAGAGCCCGCAACAGATCGATGGCTCTCCTGCCTGCACCACCCAGCCCCACCCTGGCCACTCACAGGCTCATGGAGCTGCGCCTCAGGGAGCCCGACTTCCGTTTCAGGGTGGTGCAGACAAGGAGGTCTGTGAACAGGAAGAGGGATCGGTCCTTCTTGCCTCCAATGGCCTTCTGTAGGGTCCAAAGCGGCATTCAGGCTGAGTGTGCCCAGTCTAGAGGCCGACCTACACTACCCTAGTGCCCTCAGGGACAGCAAGTCCAAGGGAGGGGTAAGGGCTCCCCCATTTTTGTGGGGTCAGGATTCATGCAGGGCTCCCACTGTAGTGGTGGTTGGGGAGCAGGAACCCGAGGGCCGCAGGCACCAGAGAGTGAACTTGGGTGGGTTTTAGGTATGTGGGGGAAGCAGCCAATGGGAAACCCCTTACCACTTCAATAACCATCTCTTGCCTCAGGAACCGCCGCAGGGGGGCCTGGAGCTGGTGGGTAGGAGAAACAAGGGGTCTTAAAAACTAGTTATTGATCCGTTAACCCTGCAGCGATCAGTTGGCCCAYTCTATGGACAAGGTCAGCCAGAGCAACATCCTGCCCTCTCTTGCATCGCTGTGCTGCCTGGCCAGGGACACAAGGTCAGACAGAGGAGGAGGAGGGCACAGAAGGGTGGGGCACTGTGGTCACAGAAGCAAGCAGACCGCAGACCTGGACGTGGACRGCCACAATCCGGGTGCCAGGCGCAGACACAGACAGGGCGGGATAGGGCACGGCAGGGTGGGGCACGTACATCCTCCATGCCCTCGATGTGGGCTTCGATCTCCTGCAGCACGCGGGCATGCCGCTCCGCCTCCTCCGCACTCCGCACGCCCTTGTTGATGCGCTCGGCCACCTGCTTGATGTTCCGCTGAGCGTCCAGCAGCAGTGGGTGGTCCGGATGGTCTTCCGGTGTGTGCTTCAGAAGGTCCTGGGGTGGGGGGTGGGGGCCGCAGGGGGAGGAGGGCTGAACTGACTGCGGGAGCACGGGACTGTGGTGCAGGCATCACGGAGTCTAAGAACAGACATGCTCCGCCTCCACGCCTCCCTGCCCAACCAGTCCATGCCTACCTTCACCAGAAGCTCATAGCGTGGGATTCTCTGCACAGGCTTTATCATGAGGTCGGACAGCGCCTGCTTTTCTTTGTTCTCACGCATGCTTTGCTGAAACCCAAGATGAAGTGGAGGGAGTTCCCACATGAGGAMTGACACGTAAGGAAGAGACACGCTCCTCGCCAAGTCCCTCAAGGGCAGAGGCTGACCCCCTTGCTAGCAGCACAGTGCTCCGGTCAAGAGCTCCTAGGATGCCCGGAGCTAGCCTGACGGGAGGTTAACTTCACCCCTACCCTAGTCCACCTACCTCCAAGAACTTGAGGAAGGCTGGCCTGGCCTCCTTAGCTACACGCACAGCATCCTTTGCGTTGAGGAAGTTATCAATGTAGGCCGAATAGATGTTCACCAAGACGTCTTTGGAGAACTGTGGGTGAGGAGGCGGTTAGGCAGGCTCCGGTGTCCCTCACCCACTTCACCCTGTCCTAGCTTCTGTCTATTTAACTTGAAATGGTCAGGCAGGTCTGCTCTGTCTTTCTTGAAATGTGCACGTGTCGCATGTATGCCACGTGACTGAATGAGCAGGTGTGTACATATACACATACATGTGCCTAGACGTGTGCTGAGCCCAAACTTGGTTTTTGTTTTTCTGTTTTCACTTCCAGACAATTCATCACTGGGTCTCCAAGCCCATTAAACCAGCAAGTGAACAGACRCAGTCCAGCTGCTGGGACTCTGCCTGTGCAGTTCGTTCCTCCGCGAGGCACACCCCTCCCAGCCCGATCAAGCCGCCCTTGGCACTGAGCTGCAGCCTGCTTTTATGCGCTGTGCCTGCTGCCTGACCTGGGGGCTCTCTCCTGGCAGAATGAAGCCTGGCTCAGGACAGGGCTCAYGCTGGTGGCTGACCCTGCTGGTTGGCTGGGGGCTTTCCTTCAAGGGAGGGCAACTGGGTTCCTGCCTCAGTTGCACCAAGGACAGGCTAAGATACAGATCTCAGAGTGCCTGATTCTCTAAGGTGCCAAGTGTTCCTGTCTCTGGACAGGCCAGGGCTGAGCCTGAGGAGAGGAGGCAGCTGCTCTCTTGGGAGGGTCTGTCTCCCGTGGAACCCCGTCAGCTCACAGGCAGCATCCTGGTCCAGACGGAGGCTGAGCTTAAGTGACAGAGGGTGAAGGTGACAGCTCTCAGTCCCACCTGGTGACAAGGACAGACTACGGCCTACGTAGGGTAAGGCCCGCTCTACCTCATCATGAGTACATTTACACAGGCTCACAGCCGGAAGGAGAGAGGACTTTTTTTTTTTTTTTAAAGATAGGGTTTCACTATGTATCCCCTCTGGGCTTTAAACTTGCTATGTGGACCATTTCTTCTTTTTGGCTCACGGAATTTTCTGGAAGTATTCTCTACAGTTTTGCTTTTGTAACTATGTGGCTCTAAGTTAACAATTTGAGTTTGGCTAAGATTTATCAGTCATTGTCAAGAATTCTTGGGAATTCAAAAATGTCACTTAAAAGTTTTACAAGTATAATTAAACTTCCATAAATAAAGGACAGTTTAGGAAGAAGCAGGACATCGTGTTTGCAGGAGTTTAAGAAAATGAAATGTTTTGTTTGTTTGTAGGTTTTTGAGACAGGGTTTCTCTGTGTAGCCCTGGCTGGCCTCAAACTCAGAGATCCACCTGCCTCTGCCTCCCGAGTGCTGGGATTAAAGACACATATCACCACCACCCAGCTTTGTTGGTTTTTTTCTTGGTTTGTTTTTGTTTTAAATATAGATTTGTTTGTTTGTTTGTTTATAAGTGCACTGTGGCTATTTTCAGACACACAAGAAGAGGGCATCAGATCTCATTACAGATGGTTGTGATCCGCCATGTGGTTGCTGGGATTTGAACTCAGAACCTCTGGAAGAGCAGTCAGTGTTCTTAGGCACTGAGCCATCTCTCCAGCCCTTGCTTTTGTTTTAAACTTTGCTTTTGTGGTTCTTTTGGAATTCGGAGCCACCACTGAAGGACCCCAAGAGGCTCACGGGATGCTGTGACTCCCGGGAGGAGGAGTGTGGCAGGTGAYCTGCAAGGCCAGGGCCCTAGGTTAGATACTATGCAGGTTAATGCCCAGCCCACAAAAAGCGCCAGAGAGCATGACCCATGGTTATTAAAATTGGAGCCAGGCCATGGCGAGCGTCCATGTCACACCCATGTGACCACGCGGCCCAGGTCAGCAGCAGGGCCAGATCCCCGGGGCAGCCGGGTCCCAGTCSAGGCCTAGGCTGCAGCCCCAGACAGAGGTAGGGACACTCACCGACTGGACGAGCAGGGCTCCCACCTTCTGCTGGGCGTGCCACGTCTGCACGCAGTGCCGCACCTGCTCCAGGAACTGCTCGTGGTGCTCCAGCAGCTCGGGGATCTGGTCGAAGATCTCATCCACCAGAGACGGGTCGCACAGCAAGGAGTTCTCTGGCTGCTTCAGTGGCTGCATGTAGCCCTGGAGGACGCACCAGGTCAGTCCCTCGTCCACCAGAGGCACCCTCACCTCACCCGCACAGTCTCTGCACAGGGAATCACCTGGGCCTGCCGCTCAGTGGCTTGCCACTGTGCCTCCCTGATTAGACCAGGTTAGACCAGGAGCTCAGCAGTGGGAGGAAGACTCTGCCCCCCGCCCCCCAAATGCTACCTTTCATATGCCTAGCTCAGGGCTTTGTCAAGGAGACGGGCATAGGGAARGTATGGTGGATTCACGAAAAGATCTTGGAGGGAGGAAAGCAAGAAAACGGGCAGAGTGGGATGCTTTGCAGGAGAGAGCCCCCACCTCGTTAACTCAGTAAATATTTACTGAGTTTGCCAGGCACTGGTTTAAGAGCTAGAAGACAGCAGTGAATAAGAAAGACCCAAAAGA
>BDUI01000895.1:4947-16530 GCA_002335545.1 Apodemus speciosus
CAACTTTGTAGGTTGGTTGGAAGGAATGAGAGAGCACAAGGGAGCCCGGTGCTGGTGGGAGGAACTGGCATCTTCAGATGTGTCAAAATGCACAGAGCCAGAGGCGGTTTATAGGGACTTTACCGGCTCCACCTCCCAGCTCTTTTCCCCCAGGCAGTAAGAGCCTGTCTATGGAAGTGTGTGAGGTAAATACCTGGCCCTCGGTGCTTCCYGGCCTCCYGTTGGGGAGGAAATAAAGAGAACTCCAAACTCCCCCTCCTAGGTTCCAGAGATCCACAGGTGATGTACCATGTAGCCCAATGTCCAGTGACTTCCCCCTTCTAACCCAGGACCTGTGGGCCTGGGACACATGTTCTCAACTGAAGCTGAAACGCACCAGACACTCTTGTTCCTTCCATAAATGCTAATGTGTCGTTGCTTGCTGGAGGGAAGAACGTGGAAGACATTAGAGAACCACTGAGCACAAGGCCTAGAGCTCCCTGTTTACATAGACCACTGTAGAGGATGGACAGATAACCTGCTGGGAAGAGAAAAGCAGGGGAGGGAGGAAGGGAGGGAGGGAGTCTAAAGGGGAAGGAGGGCTCACAGTCTTATTCTGGAGGCACTCCATTGCCCTATTCTCTGGGTTTGGACTTCAGCTTCTTCATGACTGGCTATCTGCCCCTGGGGTTTGAGTTTGCTGTGGAGCTCACATACCCAGAATCTGAAGGCGTGTCATCTGGCCTCCTCAATGTGTCGGCACAGGTAAGGTCCTGTTTTTTCTTTGCTCCTTGCCTTGCTGTGATCCTGTAAAATTATGGCATCTTAATCTTCCCCACAGCCTACTTGATTACTCCTTGTTCCCTGCCTTCCTGATGTTTTTCCAGGTATTTGGGATCATCTTCACCATCTCCCAAGGCCAGATTATTGACAACTACGGATCAGTGCCTGGGAACATCTTCCTGTGTGTGTTCCTTGCCCTTGGGTCAGCTCTGACAGGTGAGTGGAGGACAGAGAGCCAGATGAGGCTCAGAGTATTCATTGGCACCTGTGTATTGACTGATGATTATAATGGGTAGCACACATGTGGGGGTAGATGAGAGAGCTTGGTGGATCTCTTTGGGACGGGTTAATTCTTTTTGGCATTAGAAGGTCCATGTTTGATGTTGATGTCCACAACTTATACAAGTGGTTCTGGGGGCCTCAGTTTCCTAATTTGTATAGTGAGGATTTGTGGGTGGTGGTTAGATGTACAAAGGTTCCTTTTTAAGAGATCCTTAGGTGAATGTCAGTGTCATGATTGGCTTCTGCATCTCAAGCACAGCAGTGCCTTGGGGTGATGGTGCCAGTTCTATCCTGATGTTCTGACGTAGGATTGGGATAGCAGTGGCCCTCAGGGAAACGAGGATTCCATCTCTTATGTGACCTTGACCCGTGGATTTTCTTGATGACTGCTTTGACGCTCTTCTTCTTTTGATCTCAGCTTTCATTAAGTCAGATCTTCGGAGACAGAGGGCGAACAAGGATGCTCCTGAGACTGTGAGTGTGTGGGAGCTTGGTGTGGTGTGGGTAGGATCTGGGTCTTAAGCTGTTGATAAGGATGTAGTAACACAAGTGGGGCTTCCAGGAGCTCCCAGAGGAACTGGGTTTTGTGGCAACTGTGAGATAAGCGCACCTCTCATAAACACGGCATCCAAAGAATTTCCTCAGTGGGTGTCCAGTATTGATCTTATTTCTTAGAAACTTCTTCCATTTTCTTTCTAAATTCTGCGAAAGATTTATTTTTATTTTACATCTTATGAATGTTTGCCTGCTTGTGTATATGTGTAGCATGTGCATGCCTAGTGACTACAGAGGCCAGAGGAAAGTGTCATATCCCTTGGAACTGGAATTGCAGGGGTTTTTGAGCAGTCATGTAGGTACTGGGAAGCAGACATGGGTCCTCTGTAAGAGCAGCCAGTTCTCTTAACCATTGAGCTGCTTCTCCATCCCCATCTTTGACTTTCAAGAGCCTCCAGTCTCTTGTTGTGATCCTCAGAGCATTATCATTGCTGTCACAAACTACTAAACACCATCTCCTCTTGTGGTCCTGAAATAAGTTTTGGGTCCTTGCTGAAAGGACTTCACTGCTAAAAGCTTGGTGTCTATGACTACCGAGGGAATGGAATGGAGGCACCTGGATTGACCACTCCGTGATGGTATTGGTGATAGGCTCCTTGTAGGAGAGTTATGGGGATGGAGCCCACAGGTTGTCAGAAGATCTCTAAAAGGGCAAGTCAAGAAGCAGGAGCTGGTGGCAATGGGAGGTGGGGTGGGATCAGGGGTATGTTCTAGAACAGAAGTGTTTCCCATCTGCCTATGTCAGCTGGAAACCACTTTATCCAAAATAATAGGATTAAGACTGGGTAGGGAGCTCAGTGGCAGAATGCTTAYTTACCACTCCCAGAGCCTGCCTTCAGTCCCAGCGTGGAGGAGGCAGGTTCAAGTGAGGAGGAAAGGAATTGGGAGCGTGAAGAACCAAAGTGGGATATTTGTTTTGTTTTACATATACACACATACACACCATCGAATTCATTACAGATGTACTGCCATGCTTCATAGAAAAAAAAGAACACAGCAAATATACAAAAGTCTTTAAATCATGTCATAATTCTATTATCTAGAAATATGTTACTGGCCATGTATGCATCTGCATATGTGTAGTGTATGTGCATACATGTAGGGTATGTGCCTGTGTGTGACCCCATAGTTGGCGGCAGGAATTTTCCTTGTTCATCTTCTTCCTTCTGCACTGAAGCAGACTAGATGAACTCAGCTCATGCATACAGCTAGTTTGGTTAGCCAGGTTGTTCTGGGGATCCTGGCTCCACTTTTTGTTGCTAGAATTACTGGTGGGTCTCCATGGCCACCCAACATTTGACTGGGTTCTAGGGATCTCATCTCATGTCCTCACGCTTATCTGTAGAAGCTTTTAACTATTGAACCAGACATCTCTTCAACCTTGACTTTTTTTATCTGTGGCTAGTGTAGACCTATGTCACCCAGGCTGGCTTCAAACTCATGGTGATTATCCTGCTTTAGCCTAATGAGTGCTGGAGTACAGGACTTGTTAGGCTAAAGCAGGATAATCACCTGTTTTTGCTTTTTTGTTTTGKTTTGGTTGTTTGATTGGCCTCTCTCTTCTTCCTTCCTCTTCCCCCCACTTCCTTCCTCCTCCTTCTCCTCCTCCTCTTTTATTTTAGCATGACCCCAGCCAGTTCTGAGGCTGAAGTGGGTTTATTTTTTTCCAGTCTGCTTTTATGCCACTTTAAGTACATGCAAAATAATAAGATCAGTCTAGGTCTAGGAATAAGCAAGGTAATAAACAAAATCCCATAAACATTTTTCTAGGGGCTAGTCAGGATGACCAAGACAAAAGGAATGCCAGCATGCCTCAGCTGAGCCTGCTTCTGAGCTCTGCATTAACTCAAATGTAAATGTTCTTTATCTCAGCCTATTTCCTGAGTCCTGGCCCAAAGTCATATTCCTGCCTTGAGTTTACTTCTTTTGTCCTGGCCCAATGTTCACTTCTTGCCAAGTGTCTAGAAGCAAGATGCCCCAAAGGCTCTCCACGTTTCCCCCTTTTTTATTTCAATAACAAGACTGAGCCGGTCTTAGGTCATTCTGACAAGAATGCCTTCCTTACTGGTCATGGAATATGCATTATCAAAAGCAATGCTATTCTATCTTAAGTTGGTAAGGCTCTGTGCAGAATCTTACCCGTCCTTGGATTGCCAGCCTGTTAAATTAATAACTCTGCATGGTGATGAATTTTTAGTTTCAAGTCATGTATTTTGACTGCCAACATATTGATGTTGTTAAAGGCAAGTTTTATCACAATGGGCAGGAATAAGAGTATACCCAGGACAAGGAGGGTTAGCATAATCAAGCCATATATGCCATCTTTGAAGCTTGACCAAGATGGAATTACTGACCTCAAGCCATGATAAATTTACCAGCAATATCTGCAGCATCAAAGTTCAGTGAAGCAGCAGTCTTTAAATTCATAATCTCACTATGCAAAGTTAAAACATCTAGAGGTGTTAGAATTATGCCAAATAAAGTGTCTTTGAACTTTTTCCCAATTATAGTGACTATCATTGTAAATTTTAGAAGTAACACAAATCCATTGGTATTAAGCTCGGAACACTCGAGATGGCTTCTTACTCTTAAACTCTGAACCTCCTCTCCAATAATTTGAAAAGTATCATAAAAAATATCAATTCATTGTTCCAAACATCTATCTAAATCCTCTTGAATACTGCATGGAGACTGTGAAAACTGACTTTGAAAAATTAATCAAGTAGAGAGGTTGTTATAATGACTCTTCTATTTCCTTTAATGTAACCAGTTATTCCGACTCAATCATGGACTGGTCTAGAAATCAATCCAATATTGGAAATAACAGTCTTCATTTGGAAGGCTGGTTCTGGACATCTTCAGAGACATTTTAAAATTCACAACTGCCTTGTATGAATTTACATTTGCAGTGGATAAAATTGGGACAGGATCTGGATTTCAAACAGGTGTTAGTGCATGTGTTAAGGCTCCTAATCTTTTATTAACTGGCCATGTTAAAATTACTTTTGTTTCTCTACAGTTTTTAGTTTGAGTT
Source organism: Apodemus speciosus (assembly GCA_002335545.1). Classification (NCBI taxonomy): domain Eukaryota; kingdom Metazoa; phylum Chordata; class Mammalia; order Rodentia; family Muridae; genus Apodemus; species Apodemus speciosus. The sequence goes on from BDUI01000895.1 coordinate 9,581, forward strand.
GTATTGATTAAACACTTTCTAATTGTGTTAATGTATTGAAATCTGGCATGTCTGTTATGGTGGTCTATCAACCAGCCTTTTTTGTTTGTTTGTTTGGCTTTTTTYGAGACAGGGTTTTTCTGTGTAGCTCTGGCTGTCCTGGAACTCACTCTGCAGACCAGGCTGGCCTCRAACTCAGAAATCCGCCTGCCTCTGTCTCCCAAGTGCTGGGATTAAAGGCGTGTGCCACTACTGCTTGGCCCAGCTTTTGTTTTAATGCCTATGAGTATTACAGGACCTTGGTATTCTGAAAATAAATAAATAAAAACTTCCAAATACTGGAAGAAGTGAGTTAGGCTTTAAGTAGAAGCAAGATACTTCTGGTAATGGGCTTGATTATTTCTGGTATAGCAGCTTTAATTACATTAATAGCAAATACCACTGCTTTTACAATTTCTTTGACACAAGAAGTTAAGACAGCTTTTGTTAATCGTTTAGCAAAAATGTTACTAATGCTCTTCTTTTTAAAATAGCCTCTATTCTAATTACTACAACACTCCAAGGCTACCAGTCTTCCACAATGCACTTTTAATGACTTCACAGTGTTCTTTAATATGAGGAAGCCATAATTTATTTAACAATTTTGTTTGGACATTAAAAGTATTCATGATTGTTATAAACACTACTATAATTCATGGCTGGTTAACTCACTTGGTTTGAGTGTGGTGTTAATATTATAATGGGCGAGTTGTTGTCTTTGTGACCACCATGCTCTGCAGACTAATAATGATCTTTGGGAGGCAAGAAGTCAGTTTGGTTTGACACAGCAAAGAAGCAGGTGTTGGTTCAAACTTGGGGAGTCTAACTCCGAGTAGTCTATTTTAGGCATTTTTAAGCACAGAACAATTTGTTGTAGACTTTCCTGGTGGTAATTAACTCAATCCTGTGTATATAACAAAACACATAAATCTCCTTGAGGAACAAAGTAAGCTAAAGATCAGAGATGACTACATTGAAACTCTTGGTAAAGTACATGTGACACCTTCCATAAAGATGGGTTCTACTGATTTACTGAGAAAAACAAGCTTAGATAAGGGTCTGGGAGGATCCAATGAGGTCACAAAGGTCGCCAGGCTATTAACCACACCTACTCCCAGCTTTCTGGGAAGATCGGGTTAAGCATCTCTCCCTTGGAAGGGATAACCCTGTGTGGAACGGGCAACCTTGTGTACTTAACATTCCTGGTTCCCCTAGTGCTCATCGGTAGACACACAGACCTCCATGCCTCCTACATTATAATGAATAGGCTAGGGGTTAACATGATGGAAGCTGGATTGCTATGCTAAGTGTACAATGTTTCCTGGGAAAATGGATCAGCTGTCATGCAGCTTTAAAAATTTTATGGATTGCTAACGTCTTTGGAAAGATGCAGCCAATTCTACCAGTGTTCCTTCAGTAGTGTACGTGAGTGCTAAGGCTGGGCATTTATCATTTTGAAAAACCTTTGCCAATTTTCTAAGGCGAAGCTTTTCTGTAGGAAGTGCTTTGGGCATTCAAGGTGATGTGCTGGTTTATACCTGAGAATCTTTAGTTCTCTACTGTTTGTATTCGGAAATCACATTCTAGAGTTGGCAGGCAGTAGGACAGCAAGGGGGAGGAGCCCATTACAGAGTGTTACTGGGAGACAGGGAAAGCCCAAGGTAGGGGTGCTGTTTGTTATCTGGCCCAGTGTGAAGAGCAAAGGCCGCCAGAGACATGGGCTTTCACTGTGCTGCGCGTACAGACACAATGATTTAGAATTCTTTCCCCAGCAATGCTTGGAAAAGGTGTCTGTAATAAAATATTCTTAGTGAAAAAAATTTTAATTGGGACTGTGACTGTAGTGCCATATGACATGTGATTTTGCTGTATTTAAGTTGGAAGATAAAGGCAAACAAGAAATGTAAATAAATAAATAAAAATATAAATAAATAATAATTTATATAATATATAAATAAATTTATATATCACATGACTATRTACTATATACAAATACTATATTGCCTGAGTTTAATAGTTTAATTCTCAGAAATTCACCAGGTGTCCTGTAACTTCAGCTTCAGGGGATCTGAGGCCCTCTTTGGGCCCTGCACTCACTTGAACATATTCTCATAAACACACACACACACACACACACACACACACACACACACACACACACACACTTTGTAATCAATTACACTCTACACTTCATATCTACAGATATGCATATTTCCATCTTGTTTACTTTTTCACTTTTAAAACTTCACTCTTGTTGGAGCCAGATTCTTGCACATCTATTCCTTTTGTTAGTCAAGTGGAGTTGTCGGCTCAATCTCCTTGAGTATAGGATATTAGAAGCAGCACTGAATGGGACTAGGTACCTTAAGTCCCTGTACTAGGACTCACCCATTTGTACTCTTGTATTTTGACCCTCATTGGCATCTGTAGGTACTTAGAATTAAGGGCTGACAGGAAGGAGGCTACAGTGGCCAGGGCATCCTTTCTCTGGAGCCCTGATCATCTGCCCTTTGGCACTCAGTGTGACTCAGACCCTTGGAGATAAACASRTTGTCAGAGCCCATCGAGGACAGGGCATGCATCAGGTCTGGTTGCAGCTGCCCACTCTATACATCAGTGAGATGCTGTTTAGGTAAAGAGAGAACTTCAGGACAGGGCCAAGGACTTGACCTTGWCTACGAGACCTTGGGTTTCCAGCACCTAGACAGTAGGGCTGCATCTTTCCGAAGCTATTTCTGATTGTGATTTGGATGGTGGCTTTGGAGGCAAGTATATGTATATTGTGTCAAATGCAGAGTGACCAAGTCAGCTCTGAGTTGTCTGAATGGGGGTTAGTAACGGCTGAGGCAGATCTGGTGCCAAGAGGCCTGAGAGGTTGAGAATGAGAAGGCCGGCTTACTAGTAGTGGCCTTTGCCACGGATGGGACCCAAGCATTCCTAGAGACAAAAGCATTGTTTGTCCAGCTGGCACTGTCTCTGGCTTGGCCCTGCACACTCTCCTCTGGGCCTTGAGCAGCACTGGCTCTGTAGTAGTGTCTGTTTTCAAGGCACTTTTGGCAATTAGAAGACAGACAAATGCCCAAGCTGGCAATATGCACCAGGTTCCCCACAGGGAAATTTCCACACCATACTTAATCCTAAACCCACTTAACCAAGTGTGAGCCAGAGTCAGGAAACCTCCTACAAATGAACTCCATGCCATCCTTCCCCAAAGAAGCCATGTCCAGACCGGTCCCCTCCAAAAGCTTCTGCAGTGATTTTCTGAATACGGATAACTGCATAGCCACAGAGTTTAGAAAAACAGATAGGAAGGATGTCTTGAAAGTGCCTGAATGGTATCCATTCCAGACATCATAATGAACCTCCATTCTGGGGGCTGCTTCGTAATGGCCTGGCTGGAGATTGAGGGAAGTGCTGATCTGGAATCAGGGACAGTTAGTTTAGTTGCTGACTTGGGGAGGTGAGTTTGGGGCTAGGGGACAGGAGGCTGGCTTTGGTCCCTCTGATGAGTGGTGATGGTGGGGGGTGGTGTCTGGGGGACATACTCAGGCTGGGCTGCATGCTTGTTTCTTCATGCCCATGGGGACACTGAGTGGCCTCCTGAGCTTGTACTTGCACTGATCGGTTATGGACAGGTCGCTGCTTCAGCCAGGCTGGAAGAGGTCTGTATGCTTCAATTACAGGGCTGTTTTCTTTGCCTTCCAGAAAGTCCAGGAGGAGGAAGAAGAGGAAGAGGAGAGCAATACCAGCAAGGTACCCACCGTCGTGTCGGAGGCTCATCTCTGAGAGAGGTGGCAGACTCGAACACAGACACTCACCTCTTGGTTCCAGTTAGCTGTTACTGCCAGCACTTAGATTTTCACGGGAAAAGTTTTAGAAGCCGCCGGAAGATGTATGCCTTGCATGGCAGTACCTAAGCCTACTGGACCCTACCTGAGAACCTGGATGGTTTAYCCGGGGAAAACCTCACCTCTCTCCAGATGCAGACTGGATTCTGGTCACCACTCCCTGTTAGGTCTTGTGCTGGGAGAGGGTGTGGAGGGTGTTGGAGTCCGTCCTTGCTTGGTCTCTTGCCTTCTCTTATCCCTTTCTTCTCTCGTGGAGAATGCTTGCAAAATTATCCTAAGAAAGCTTATTCAGGATATTAACTTTTTCTAATGTCTTAAGAGCACTTCTTATTGAGAATGGGTGAAGTGCTCTGCCCAAGGGTCATGAGAGGAAGCACTACAACAGGCCTTCATCATTCCAAGGCAGCTCTATCCGGACTCTTGGCTTTGGTCTTCCCCCCACACCCCTAACTGCAGTGTTTCTTTAGACTGTCTTTCCTGAGAGTCAAGGAGACTAAACACCAATAAACCAGACAAAACCTTTATGGCCCCAAAGGAGAAAGAGATTAGTGAGGGGCTCTCTGCCTACATGCAACAGTGCAGGGGGCTATCATGAGTGTGTATGAAACTGAGTTAGGATGGGAAGGTGTTTTCCTACAAAGGTGGTGCTCACCCAGGGCCTTCTGTGTCCCAGGCCATTCAGAATATCTTCATTGGATATTGCACTGGGAAATGCAGCCATCAGGTGCTCATGGCTCTAACCTTTATTAAAAGTTAGCCTCACTCACTCTACTCTGACAAATAAGGCTATCCCTGAGGAGAGAGGTAGGTGTCTCTCAAAATAGAAAATGTCTGTTTCAGTTAAACATGATCCCATGTATATTGAGGACTGTATTTGAACAACCAAACCCTCTCCCTGCCCTTGCTAGCAAGAATCTTTGTCAGATATTTTACATTTAAAAGGATTCTTTTGAATCCAATCCCAGTTGACCTTCTTACCCACCCAGTCTGCTGGTTATACTCATGGCCTTTCCTAGTGTCTTCCCCAAAGAGAAACTGGCAGCTAATTGCTCCCGTGCCTTGAGCAATCTGGTCATGGATCGTTGGGTTGTCTGGCCTTAGCATACCAGATTATCCAGTTTGCCTGCAATACTGGGGTGTCGGGCCAGAAGGGGATCTGCTGGTGTGTACACACATGCGTGTTTGTGGGTGTAGAGACCTGAGCAGTGGACGGACGGGAGGGAAGCAGCAGCCTGGTGGAGGGAGTGTTAGGGATGGAAGAGAGAGATGCCTTACTTTCTGTCAAGAGAAAGGTGTTTTTTCTTCAATTGTTCAAAGTGGACATGTTTACTCAATCCATTTATTTAAAAAACATAATTTGTATTTCCTGTTTGTAATACCAGATATTTTAAGGCAATAAAGATTTTCAAAGTGGTCTGCCTCATCTTTTAGTGAGGTAGTAGCAGCTTTGGGAGGGCCCCACCAAGTTATCAAACTTTCCTGAGACTGTCTGGGAGATGGCTGGGGGTAAAGGCAGGGCTTAAGGCTAGCAGAGCATCTGTATCCTTTGTTGACAAGGGTGTAACATCCTGTTGGATTTTTAAAGAGACTTTAAAGGTCACTGATCGCCTACATAGAAGCTTTAACTCAGTGGCCAACCTGTGACCCTGACTTTTCCCGTCCAGTGTACACGCTGGAATGTGCTCCTCCCGAAGGGAAGGCCCAGTGTTGTCTTTGGCTCTGCCTCAAAGGGAACTGAAGTGCTTTGTTTGACTACCCCAGACCCACACCAGCTTGCCTGGCTGGTATCCACAGCCTGGTTCTGGCAGTGGCAGCTTGGTGACTTTTTCTCAAAAGGTACTCCTTCATCTCCTTCCCCACTCTGATCTTGTTCTTAGCAATTCTCATCTGGAGAGACCAGGACTCTACTAGTGAGAGGGGAGGGACGGAGCCCGGTCCCTAAGGAGTCTGATATTCATAGTATGCGCTCAGTGCATATCTGCACCTCTTCCCTGGGCTCCCATGTCAAGACAATTGTATGATGTACGTTCAGGGAATCCTATCGTCTTACACTCACTCAGCCCCTTCTTAGATGCTCTCCAGAGGGACCCACCGTGAAAGGGTGAAGGTAATTCTTCTCGTTGAGCAGACTTTCCAGAGCCGTGGGGATCTGAGGTCTGAACTGCATTCTCTGTTGGCACTACAAATGAAGCCAGCCCGAGTCACGAGCCAGAGCTGTGCAAAGCTGGAAGAATTGCACTGAATGAGCGCTGGAGACCCAACTGAAGCACCGCCAAACCCTGGGAAGCTTTTTTTTTTTTTTTTTTTTTTTTTTTTTTTTGTCTTTTTCCATTTCCTTCTTCAGAGACCTGAAGTTTTTGGCTACAATAGTCACGGGGCTTACTGTTTAGTCATTTAAGGTAATTTTCCCTGTACAGCACTGATGCTTTCTATGTCCTTAACTAAAAGCACCAGCCATCCTCCTCACCTCGGCGAGCTACTTTCTCCCCCAACCTCCCACCCGCCGCGGCTATGGCCTTCCCCCTCCCCCTTCACGGTGCTCATCCTTCAACAGCTGCGGCTTTCTGCTTGACATGCCACAATGGCTTCAAATGACCCTCTGAGCACTGAATCTCAGGGCATCCACCTTCTGGGCATTTGAGTCTCAGCTGAGACCCCCGCCCCCCAACTCAGGAAGATCTTTCTGATCGATTTAATTATCATCTACCTAGCTCTACCTCTTGATTTAAACACCTAGTTTTCTTACAGAATTCTATTTTAAGTTCATGTGGAGGCATTAGCCTTGGCCACCCCCCCCAACCCCCCTCTGGCTTTTCGAGACTGGCCTCGAACTCACAGAGATCCACCTACCTCTGCCTCCCAAGTGCTGAGATAAAAGATCTGCACCACACGCCTGGCCTGACTTCTTTACACACTCCTGCAGCTGTCTGGCCTAGGCTGCTTTGGTCTACTTTCTATAGCTCTTCTCAGAATCTGCTTCTTTGGGAAGAAAATGGGAAAGGGTCGTAACTGCTGAGCTGCTGACCAGTTCTGATGGGGTGGGGGGAAGGAGGAGGAAGAGGAGGAGGAGGAAGAGGAGGAGGA